>CAVNYN010242448.1:18441-34561 GCA_963692815.1 Nyctanthes arbor-tristis | reverse complement strand
AAGAGCCCCAAAAAAAAAAAAAAAAAAAAGGTTCCTTGGCAAAATATAAATCACGTCATGGTTTTCATATATATAACCAATGTCTTAATTGTGTTTACTTTACGTGGTTTTGCTTTTCTAGGTCCGAAAGCTTATAACCTTACATGGGGTCTCAATATGTGAATCTTTTCATGATTAATGTTGGATTCATCATTTTAGCTGGTCAAGCTCTTAAGGCAAGATTTTACCTTCTTTGTTCTTCCTGTGATTCAACACTCAACAACCAGTGTTGACATTTGCTGGACTCATCCATCCTTTATTGACATGTATTTCTCTAAAAGACAATTGAGTACATAGCTCCCTAGGAAACTTTGAGCTACGTCATTCCCATGATTCCTGCTACCAACGCTTGACAATCCTTCCATGCATGTTTAGTACACAACATCAATTTGTATCAATAAATAATTCAACAAATTAACCGCCATTTTTTAAAAATAAATGCTTGTGTACCTTGTATTCTAGTTCACCTTGCCAATCATGCAGTCCGAAGTTCTAACTACAATATATATATGTTTTGAGCATAACGGGATAAGATGATAAGAATCTGAAAAATCCTAATATCGTGATTATGTTTGACATTTTATGCAGGCCATTTATGTTCTCTTCAGAGATGATAATGAAATGAAGCTTCCATACTTTATTGCAATAGCTGGGGTTGCATGTGCTCTCTTTGCCATCGCCATACCCCATTTGTCAGCACTTGGAATTTGGCTGGGAGTTTCAACCTTCTTCAGTTTAGTGTATGTCGTTGTAGGATTTGCACTAGCTCTTAAAGATGGTATGGCTTCTTCCTGCTATCAATATCTCAAGAAGTGTTAAATGTTGATGTCAATGCTCTTCCGATCTCATGTCATTTGTTATTTTCTATTTTGAGAAGGAAAATGTTGAATATTGTACAAATGTAGGGTGTCACATTCTATAGACAAGTAAGATTATTTCTTCAGTACCTTTTGCTAATATATAAACATCTCGCTGCATCTACAAACAGTATAAAACAGTTTCCAGTTTTCCATTGTAAAACCAACTTGTTTTTATTAACTTATGGAAGCTAAAGTTGTTTTGGTGTATTTTGTATGATAAGAAAATATGTAGGAAGTTAATGCATCATTTTGCCAAAAAAAAAGATATATAATTTCTAGAGAAAATAATAATGAATTCTCGTGTTTTGTCATGTAGTCATTGTATGTGAAGTCGATTAGTCAGTCATACCACTTGCAAATAGGTCTAATTTATATCTCTGAGAAACTCAAAAGCTAAATGATTTGAAGATACCTTATGAATCACAACTTTAGGGTCCCATTATTTTTTATATATTCATCTTATGTGATGTAAGCATTAGTAAACCACATGGGCCTCAAGTTCTAGAGGTTTAGTTTCCATTTCTAAGAAGCGTATGAGCTAATTGTCTTTGGAGATGTCTTGTGCATCACAACTTCAGATGATTTTGTTTTTAAGTTCTCTGATTGTGTTGTTCTTCTCGATTCCAGTGCTTTACTCTTGGCAGTCTGTGTCTTGAATCCTTACGGTATATTTGATCAGCAGTATCATTGAGTACACTCTACAAGTTTTTAACTTCTTCTCTTCCTTAACACTATTGAGTGTTCCCTTTCACCTATGAAATGCAATATGTCCAATAATAAGAGAAAGGAAGGATAAGTGTGAATAATGTTGCTCAGTAGTCACTGGTATGTGATATAGTAAACTTTAGCCATGATAATCTAGATGTAGCTTTTGTACTGCTGTTTTATATTTTTATTTCTCGGTTTATATAGCTATTTGGAGAAATCTCTCATAGCTAATATTCTTATTATATATACATGTTTTATAGGGATGAAAGCTCCTCCCAGAGATTACGACATTCCTGGATCAAAAACAGACAAGATTTTTACAACTATAGGTGCTTCTGCAAACCTTGTTTTTGCATTTAACACTGGAATGCTTCCAGAGATACAGGTGAGAATATCATGCTTTTGTATTCTTTTTTTTTTTTTTTTATTTTTTATTTTTTATAGTAAACTTATTCTAACAATTTGAATTAGTGTGCTGAAGGACAGTAAGTGAATTTTTAGTGTCCTTTGGAGGGGTCAAGGACGCCCAAGGAGGGAAACTTTCAACTCTTTGGGATAGCTAAATAAGAGGCTTATTGTTTTTGAGGTTTATATTTCTGGAACACGACGACACTCACGATACAATTTATTCATCTTCCAACAGGCAACTGTGAGACAACCTGTAGTTAAGAACATGATGAAAGCTCTTTACTTTCAGTTCACAGTTGGAGTTCTACCAATGTATGCGGTTACTTTCATGGGATATTGGGCTTATGGAGCCAACACATCAGCTTATTTGCTGAACAGTGTCCATGGTCCCGTCTGGTTGAAGGTTGCTGCTAATGTGTCAGCTTTCTTACAGACAGTTATTGCTTTACATGTAACTAACAATACTTGGCCTTGTTTTGTTTTCTTCTTCTTCATAGCATTCTACATTACCAAATATCCATTTTTGTACTAAAGAAGCATATTCTCTTTTAGATATTTGCAAGTCCAATGTACGAGTACCTGGACACCAAGTATGGGATCAAAGGAAATGCTTTGGCAATCCGTAACTTGTCCTTCCGTGTTGTTGTGAGAGGCGGTTACCTGGCGTTGACAACATTTATGTCAGCATTGCTGCCATTCTTGGGAGATTTCATGAGCCTTACTGGTGCTATCAGCACATTCCCTCTTACATTCATACTTGCAAACCACATGTACCTCGTCGCAAAGAAAAACAAGCTGAGATCTATCCAGAAGAGTTGGCACTGGCTCAATGTCTGCTTCTTTGGTTGCATGTCTGTTGCAGCGGCAGTTGCTGCCTTAAGGCTCATTGCTGTAGATTCAAGAACTTATCATGTCTTTGCTGATTTATAATCTTGTTTATTATTATTGGAATATATAATTATCGGAAGGCAATTCGTTTCAAACCTTTTGCCTTTTGCCCTATGTCGGATTGTAATATTTTTCTTGGCTAAGATGTAATTAAGGTTAATTATTATTGGAATATATAATTACTGGAAGGCAATTCGTTTCAGACCTTTTGCCCTATGTCAGATTGTAATACTTTTCTTGAGTAAGATGTAATTATGGGTTAGTGACTGATTTAATGTGTTTATTAGTCTATTTGATAGGTTGCCAGACGAACTCTGGAGCTAAATTGATTGCTCCTTGTATACGTATATTGCTCACTGTGATTTAGATTATGAACAAACATTCCTAATAGACAACGTATCTTACCAAAGAGCCTTAAACAGCACCCATCACGAGTAGTGGAAAGTACCCCCAAACACTTTTCACTGCCCGAAGAGAGACAGAATAACACCAAATTCAACACAATAAAATTTGAAGGCAGAGAAGAAAATACAAATCACCGAGTTATACAACCACATGGAAACTACTACAGCTACCGTCTCTTCCGATCTGGGATGCAAAGAGAAGTAGCTACATGTTTCAGGGAGGAAAATTTGTAAATGGTTCCACAGATGAACAACTTTTTCTGCACTTCACTGAATGAATCTTCTAATCCAATATCTTTTCAACTGACCTGGAAGAAGAAAAGAAAAATGTCCAGCATCACAACCTTGCTGATAAAATTTATGCATATACTACCAGTAAATCAACTCGGGGCAATAGCTACCAAGTGAATAGCATGATTCTGTGTATACCTACTAGTGTCAAAGTGGATGGATGACAAATGAAGCAAGTATTATTTTCAATAGTTGCGCATGAAGATTGCTGATGAGTACAACAGCTTGGCACCGCGAAGTTACTGGCACCAACATGCAAACATTTAAATTCTATTATTCTAATCGGTGCAAAACAAGAAGAAACATACGTGTGTGTGCATTAATATTATCTCAAAGCTCAAAAGTAAAACTATGATTATGGAACTGTAGGGCACAGTACGATATAAATTTTTGACAAGCAGTGAAAGCATAGCAGCAAAAGCATTAGAATTCAGAAAGAAGCAAAGAAGAAAGTTTAACTCAAGTCCATCCATGCTTCATGGTCAAATAGATTTCTAACAGGAAATAAATATATTGTTTCCATCATGAAGGACATCTACATCCTCCAGAAGTTATAACATCTAAGGAAACGAAAATATACATTTGAAATACCATCAATCACAATTGAGAATAGAACAAACCAGTAAAGCAAAACAAGACCTCAGACAAAGATTCATCCTGAGTACATCAACCAGACACCAGCTTGACAACAATGCAGAGCAAGTTGAGAAGTATAAGGGGAACTCTTAAGTACTGGGTTGCATAAATTAGACCTATAATTTGCCCCTTTAATGAGTTTCTTCTAACGCCAGAATATTCTTGGAAGCTCCATCCTCTAGGCACAAGTACTCGATCTTCATTTAATATGGCCAGTGCATTTGCAAGCAGCAGGCAGCCCTCCAACAGTGCCCACAAACCCATTTCCTGCATTATACAGATTTAATATCTCTTCCTCTCCCAAAGTCTTTTCTAAGTTGAAAAAAGAAACTGAACATTTTTTCTTAATAAATTTATACTAGATCTATCATTTCATGCCACTCCATTCAGTCGTTGACAGATCTATACATAAGGATTTAAAGCATCTACACAGACCAAGTCATTTTTAGGAATCTCCCTCCTCCTTACCCATTCAAACAGCCATCATGCACTCTTACGAAAGAAACCCCCTATTCTCTATGCAAAACAGGTCAAGCGCATAATCCTTCTATTACCTTATCCTTGATTACCACCCATTGCACTGGTGCATATATTTTGAACTTTATCGTATCATTTTAGTTTTTATTTGGTCACACGTCCATCCTAGCATATTCATTTTCATCATATTCATCCTATAGACATTTCAACAATTAATATTAATGACTTGCCTAAGTTTATATCTTGATTAAGGAAGGAAGGAAGAGCAGATAGGAGAGACCTTCCACCATATGCCACCAACAATAAAGTAGCTAAAATAGTGGAGGATAATTGGGAGAAGGATTCCCAATCTATAATAGCAACAAAGAACATAATTAGACTTTTTGACACTTAAGGCAGTATGCACGTGCTCAATCAATATAAGCTAAAGAGGTTCTGCTATAGTCACCATATTAATGGTTGAGAAGGCGTTTTTAATCTTCAGCCGTAAAAAAGAGTTTCATTTGCATAAACCACTTGCACCAACACAAACTTGTCATTTTAGAAGATTACTTCTAGTGTCGACTAGCAGTAAGTTAGTTCAAGAATAACTCATTTGTCAATTGGAAATCAGTGTTTTCATCCCCACCAGCCAATCAAACTAGTAACTCCAACCACTTTCCTTAAATTCCATCCCACTGAAGGGAGTTTGATTCTCATCTTGACAAATCAAAACAGTGACTCCAACCACTTCCCTAATTTTCACCCAATTAAAGGGTGTTTGATTCTCATTAGCATTTCTTCTGAAATGCGTGGAGATTTAATGGATATTTGAAATTTTTACTTGTAATTGAGTAGTCGTCAAACTAATACCATGTGAAAATTGAAATTATACAGAAAATCGGACACACATGCAACTGTAATAATTAGCATTTTTGTCATTTCGATATCTTCACTGTACAGAAAGTAAACACAATAAGATCAAATCCGTCCAGTGTACTTAAGAATTTAAAAAAAAAAAAATTATATGAGAGGTATATACCCGATGTGTATGTAGAAGCAAACTTAGTTCTGCATAATAATTCCAACCGGAAAGATTATAGGAAATTTTCATAATTAAACAGTAGAAAAAACCCATCAAAGGTCACGCGGAATAATCAGTCTACGCAGTGTAGTTTCTATCTAAACATTGATCTGAGGTCTTCTGAAATTGAAAAAGAAAAATCGATAATAAAGGACTTGATACAACGAACTAATTACGAACTATCCACCAAATCCTGGAACTAAAGAAAAAAATAGAACTGCAAAAATTATCTGCGGAAATATTCTTTACATACCTTAAAACTTCGGTGGAAGAAGAAAAGCTTTGTACTTCAATTGACAAATTTTCCCCTTTGGCCGAGTAGGATCTGGAGTAAAAGTTAATCTCGTTAAGATCGATGAGTTTAGATGATAATGTCATCTGGCCCATCGAACTCTATTACAGTCTTACAGTGGCCATTAATGATTTAAACTTTATTTATTTATTTATTTTTGAACAGATTTAAACTTCATTTATTTCATTATTAATAGATTTCATTTCATTACTTTTATTTTAGTATTGGGTAATTTACAGTTAGCGTTTCCAATCTTTCAGGTTTGTTGAGATTACATCCCTAACCTTTAATTTTAATTGTGAAGGCCCACAACCTTTCAATAGTATTACACCTAAGGTCCCTCTAACGTTTTCCATTTATTTCCACTATTAAGGTTAAGGGTATTATCGTAAAATAACTAAAAATTGAATATTTTAAAATATAAAAAAAAAAGAAGAGGGGGGAGACCCCCTGTGCTGCCATTTCCGGCAGCACAGGGGGGAGACTCCCCTTTTTTGGCCAGAAATGGGGACTCAGACGGTTGCCATTTCCTACCAAAAGTGGGGGGAGTCTCCCCTCCTTTTGGAAGGAAATGGCAGCCATCTGGGCAGCCATTTCCGGCCAAAAAAGGAGGGAGAGTCCCCCCCTCTGACAGTCAAATTGGGGACTCTCCCCCATTTTTGGCTGCCATTTTCGGCAAAAAAAAAGGAGAGGTAAAAAAGGGGGAGCCTCTCCACTTTTTTATGGGGGGAGTCTCTTTTTTTGACAACTAGAAAAGGGACTCCCCTCTTTTTTAGCCTCGAATAAAAATGGCAGAAAAATGACAGTCAAAATGGTGGGGAGAGTCTCCCTTTTTGGTTGTCATTTCTGGCAGCCAAAAGGGGGGGACTCTCCCCCCCTTTTTTTGGCCGAAAATGACTGCCCAGATGGCTGCCATTTTCTTCCAAAAGGGGGAGACTCCCCCATTTTTTTGCCGGAAATGGCAGTACTTTGCTATCATTTCCTGCAGCAAAGGGGGTCTTCCACCTCTCTTTTTTTTTGTTTAATTTTAAAACATTAAAATATTTAAATTTTAGTTATTTTACAATAATACCCCTGACCTTAAAAGTGGAAATAGATAGAAAATATTATAGGGACCTTAGATGTAACATTATTGAAAGATTAAGGGGGTCCATAACGAAAATTAAAGGTTGAGAACGTAATCTCAACAAACCTGAAAGGTTGGGGACGCTAACTGTAAATTACCCTTTAGTATTTTACATTATTTATTTTATTAATTTTGAGAGGTATTAATTAATTGATGATAAATTAATAATTTATTATTCAAATAGAACTTTTCTCTTGAGCAAACATAAATTTAATTATATAAAAAAGTCATTGTCTCTTACTAATGTATGCATCATATTCCTTGAATTTATATAAAAAAAAACAAAATTCACTGTAAATATATATATCGTCCACAACCTTTAGTGTTAGTATCGACTGGGTCTCTAACCTTTTTTTATCAACTTACTGAGTCCCTAATCTTTTATTAAGCTGCAGAAAAGGTCTTTTTACACTTTCTGTCAACTTTTCTATTAAATCGTCTACCGAATTACCATTATGGCCCTCATTTTTTAAAATTAAAAATAAAAGGTTGTAAAATATGAAAAAATAATATAAAATAAATAAAAATTAAAAAAAGATAAGGAAAAGTAAGGGGTGGCTACCCCAACTGGCAGTCAGAAATGGTAGCCAACTGCTGCCATTTCCGGCAGCCAAACGGCAGTAAAAAGAGGGGGAGACCCCCATTTGAGCTGCTGGAAATGGCAGTACAGCTACTGCCATTTTCGGCAGCCAATCGGCAGCAAAAAAGGAGGAAGACCCATGTGATCTACCGTTTGGCTTCCGAAAACAGCAGCAAAAAGAAGGAACCCCTCATGTGAGCTGCCATACTGACAGCCAATGATAAATTAATAATTTATTATTCAAATAGAACTTTTCTTGTTCAGCAAACATAAATTTAATTATATAAAAAAAGTCATTGTCTTTTACTAATGTATGTATCATATTCCTTGAATTTATATAAAAAAAAATTCACTATAAATATATATATCGTCCCCAACCTTAAGTGTTAGTACTGGTTGGGTCTTTACCCTTTTTCTTCAACACATTGAGTCCCTAACCTTTCATTAAATTGCACAAAAGGTTTTTTTTAATACTTTCCGTCAACTTTTCCCTTAGATTGTCTACTGAATTACCACTACGCCCTTCACTTTTTTAAAATTAAAAATAAATGGTTTTAAAATATGAAAAAAATAATATAAATAAATAAAAATTAAAAAAAAAAAGAAAAGGGAAAATGGGAGTGGCCACCCCCAACTGGCTGTTGGAAATGGCAGCCAATCGCTACCATTTTCAGCTGCTATCATTTTTGATAGCCAAACAGTAGCAAAAAAAGGAGGGAGACCCCATGTGAGCTGTCGAAAATGACAGCAAAACTGCTGCTATTTTCAGCAAAAAAGGGAAGAGACATCCATGTGAGCTGCTGTTTCGCTGCCGGAAAAGGCAGTAGGGTCTCCCCCCACTTTGTCTGGCAAAAATGGCAGCAGTTGGCTGCATTTCCGATAGCCAATTGGGAGTGGCCACTCCCTAATTTTCCTTTTCTTTTTTTAATTTTTATTTATTTTATATTATTTTTTTATGTTTTAAAAACTTTTATTTTTAATTAAAAAAATGAAGGGCATAATGGTAATTCAGTAGATGATTTAATGGAAAAATTGACGGAAAGTGTCAAGATGACCTTTTGTGTAGTTTAATGAAAGGTTGGGGACTCAGCGCGTAGAAAAAAAAGTTATAGACCTAGCCGATACTAACATTAAAGGTTGGGGATGATATGTGAAATTAACCCTATATATATATATATTTTTTTTTTTTTTGAAAAAGGAAGTTCGTTCATTCCATTTCTAAGTGAACAAATCTAGGAATGTAAATGAGTCGAGCCGAGTTGAGTCGAATCGGCTCACAAGCCTAAAAATCTCAGCTTGGGATTTTTTTTTCTCGAGTCAAAAAGAGCCCGAGCCGAGCTGGGGAAAAGTAGGGTCGGCTCAAACTTTTTCCGAGCCAACTTTTTATTAAGAAAATATTAAAAAATATAATATAAAAAACCATTTTTCCTCTTAACCCATATATTCAAACTGGCTCACACAAGCCAAATGAGTTCCTCGGGCCAACTCGACTCCAGCCATACCTCAATTTTGAAGCTCTGAGACAGGCCACGAGCTGGTGCGGCTCGGGTTTTTCAATGGCCGAGCCACGGACCATCCGAGTCGGCTGGCTCATTATGCATCCCTAACAAAATCTCCAAGCCAATATGGCATACATTTACAAAAGGAGAATGTACAATAATTAATGAAAAGCAAAGTTAGTAATGGAGTGGGCAACCATGTTCCTCTCGCGTTGAACATGCCTACACCAGCCACAACCATTATCTTTAAAGAGCGAACAAATTTCGCGAAGAAGTAATGCATGATGGTGGAACACGACGCTCTTCCGATCTGTCTGGAGGCTTGAAACCAATTGAAGGTAGTTGGATTTAGCGAGACCAATCTTGAAGCCAAGATCTTGGGCAGCTTTTAAACCCCATTCTAAGTGCAATAACTTCTGCAACCATTACTTCACGACATCCCTCAAGTTTATGTGCATCTGCCCAAGGTTCCAGGGGGTGGTTTCTCCCAAGTTGTTCAAGCAGTAGCTCGCTTAAAATTTACCGTCTTGAGAGAGGAATGATGTTGCAAAGAAAATGCAAGTTGAAGTAACGTTGAAGATGGTTGTCGGTTGTGACCGTGCATTGCTTGCTCTGTTCCTCTCATTCGACAATAAGTAGACCAAGGTCATGATGGATGAGAGAACCTGTACGTAACATTCAATGGAGATAGGGTGGATAATGTCTTTAGAACAAGTCCAGGTTTGAAATTTTTTGATGATATTCCAAAGGCCCGATTCCTGCCACACATGAGAGGCGAAGAAGCAAAAAAAAGATAGCATGAATAGTAGTCTCTTCCTTTGCACAACCACTGAAAGTTATTTCAGTAGTGATAGATCGATGAGTAAGGTTGGCTTTTGTTGGAACGGCCTCATAGAACAATCGCCACGAAAAGAGTTTGATCTTGGGAGGGAGATGCATATGCCAAATTTTGTTGCACAATTTTGAAGGTGATGAGTGCCTAGGAATGAAGAGATTAAGAAGATACATAAGATATCTGTATCTACTTTTAACAGTGTATCTTCCGTGTTGCTCATAATCCCAAATAATTTTGTCCGGTTCATGGGTATTTCCAGTAGGGATAGAAAGAATAGAAGCATAATCAACAGGCTAAAAGAACTTGTGAATAATTTGGAAGTCCCATAAGCCAGATGAGGAGATGAGTTCAGCCACCTTGTGGATACCATGACAAGGGGGAGTAATAGACTGAAATGAAGGAGATGAAGGGACCTACATGTGGAAGAAAGGGTTGACGGACTCTTCATTACCAATCCTCCAACGAATGCCTTTCGAAAGGAGTTCTTTCCTCCCCTATAATACTATGCCAGGCAAATGAGTCACCATTTTTACAGGAGGCCTCAAAAAAATTAGAGTGTGGAAAGTACTTACATTTCAGAATTTTGGCCGCTAGGGAGTTGGAGTCGCTTAAGAGCCTCCATGATTGCTTAGAAACCAAAGCTTGATTTGAAAGCTTCAAGATCTTTGAATCGTAATCCTCCAATTGATTTGGGTTTACAGAGGTGTTCCCATTTGAGCCAATGAACTTTCCTTTTATCAAAGTCACCTTCCCACCAAAAACGAGCAATCCCTTGCTGAATGAAAACTAGAAGTGAATGCGGGATATGGAAAAGGCTCACGATATAAGTAGAAGTCACGTGGAAAACAGATTTCACAAGGACTTCTCTGTTTCCAGCTGAAAAGAGTCTTCGTTTCCAGCCTTTGATACGCTTCCGGACATTAGATTGAAGTACTACAAAAGCTCATTTTTTCTATCTGCCAATAAAAATAGGGAATCCGAGGTACAAAAACTTAGCATTATCAACATAAACTCGAAGAATCCGTTTGATATCATCCATAATATCAATCTACACATTAAGACTGAAAAAGATTGTTGATTTATCAAAGTTCACTCTTTGCCCCAAGGCCTCTTCATAGATGTGGAGTATATCATGTAAAGCCATCACATCATCTTTCCTGGCACGTAAAAAAAAAAGATAGTCATCAGCAAAAAATAGATGGTTAATTCTATATGCATTTCGTGCACAAGAAAAAGCCTATTAAGGATTTGTCATGTTTTGCCTTAGTAGGCAAGCTAGAAAAAGCTTCTGTACAAAATAAGAATAAATACAGAGAGAGGGGCAACCATGCTGGAGTCCCTTGGTGGGGAGAATTTGTCTGAATGTACATCTATTAACAAGATACAGACGAGATGCATTTATAGATGAGATTGCGCCATGCTAGGCTAAATCCTATCCATTCCATGATCTTCAAGATGAAAGGCCATTCAACTCGATCAAAAGCCTTGCTCATGTCGAGTTTAAGCGACAAAAAACCATTCTGGCCATTGTTTCGTCGAGATAAGAAGTGCATACATTCAAAAGCAATGAGAGCAATATCTATCATATGTCTTCTAGAAACAAAAGCGCCTTGAGTTTCAGAAATAAGACTTGGTATGACTTTTTTCAGTAGGTTGGCAATTGTTTTGGAAATGATCTTATATATGACGTTGCATAAGCTGATAGGTCTGAAGTCAATAACAAATTCGGGTTGCTTCTTTTTTGGAATGAGGATCAGATTTGTGGCATCGAAGGGTCAGAGAGAGGTACCCCAGTTAAGGCAAGTTAGGCAGATTCTGGCCACAGTATCTCCAGTAATCTCCCAATAAAATTGGTATAAAAGTGCATGAAATCCGTCTGGGCCATTGCGAGATCCCATCTCTTTGATTGCAGTGTCAATCTCCTTCCTAGTAAATGCCACCTCAAGCCAACTTTTGTCGTGTTTGTTAAGTTGTTTAGAAACGCCTTGGGCTCCCAACTGGGATTAGAGCTGGAAAAAATATTAGTAAAGTTGCCTTTGCAACACGTGGCTAATGTCATCTGGATTTATTTACCCATTTCCATTAGTGTCACAGAGCATTTGAATGTTGTTCTTACATTTCCTATTTGTGGCTTTGGAGTGAAAGTATCCGGTGTTTCGATCTCCAAGTTGAAGTCAAACCGCGCGCGATCTCTGCTTCCAATAATACTCCTCACGATCAATGAGGAAAGTCAGTTGAGATTCAAGAGATCTGATGTAGTCTAAACTAGCCTCAAAGTTCTGTTGGTTATAAATAAAGTCAATTTATTTTCTCAATGCCTCAATCTCCTTGCGCTAGTTGCTACAGGTTATTAATCTCCATTTATCTAATTCTACACCACACTTACCAACTACGAATTTGAGATCCGCAAGAGTATTAATTGGGCCGCCATGAATGAGATTGTTTTCCAAAATGAAATTGATGGTAGATGTGTATCCTTCCTCATGAGTCCAGAAAGGTTCAAAGCAAAATGTTCTTTGCTTATGAGGCTTGCAATGAAACTGTCACTTATCGTCTGATTGGAGGAGAATGGGCCTGTGGTCAGGTCCAAGATAGCTGAAGTGGTAGACTTGTGCAAGTGGGAAAAGCTCCTTACCACTTCTGTTCATCAAAAATCAATCAAGATGTTCCTTGATAAAGTGGATTCCTTGTCTTTTGTTATTCCAAGTAAAGTTTGGCCCAGAATAAGCTAGGTCAATCAGAGAGCAATCTACCGAAACGTTACGAAAATCCTTTATTTGGCTTTCCCGTCTGTAAGAGCCCCCTGTTTTTCGGAACAATCCAAAATCTCATTAAAGTTGGCCACACATATCCAAAGGAGATCACAGAGTGAGTGAAGCTTACGAAGCAAATCCCAGTAAAAGTGACGAAGATCATGTTTAGGGTTGCCATAAAAACCAGTAAATCTCCATCTTATGCCATTGCCTAAAGAAATAAAAGCGTCAATATACCCAAGTGAAAATGATTGGATATCAACAGTAAATCTTCGTTCCACAGAAAAAGAAAACCAAAACTCCAACCAACACAATCTATATAGAAGCTATTATCAAAACTAGTACGATATTTAAAGTTCAAAGCAGCAAAACCAAAAAGTCTAGTTTCAGAGAGAAAAACAAAATCTGGGGAATTATCGCGAATCCTTCACAAAGCATCAAATGTGACGGGGTGGTTCCCAGCACCCCCCACATTCCAACATAGACAAATCATGGCGTTCAGTAGTTCTGTATAGTAGAAACCGCCATATAAGAGTCATCAGAAGAGATCGAACCTTGTTAACTTTAGCTCTTTTCCAATTATTTCCGTTTAGTACTTCCAATGTATCAACTGATTCCACAGGATAGTTCCTTGGACCATGTTTGATATGGGTGAGAATCTGCCCCATATCAAGCATGGATCGATCAATGGATTCTTGAATAGGTTCTTGAATGTCACCAACCACTTCAGAGTTGGTATTTGGTTTGCCAATACGCCTCCATTTTTTAGCTTGTGCAGTTTCAATATTGCATAAGTCCTTGGCAGAATTAGTGGATTCAGGAACACCTGAATCAATAATGTTAAGGGCTACACATTGTGGTTTTTTAATGGTCTCTGGGTTGGCCTTAATCATACCTTGATCAGTAGTAGGAGCTTTCGTGTTTTCTGGGTGGCATTCTGTGCCCAAGTTGATGATTATACCGGACTTTTCAATCCCTTGCTAGGCAGATTCCTCCCCCAGAGGCTGATATGAGGGACCATTTCGTTGACAGGAGGTTCGTGGTGGTGAGTTCCTCTCTTTCCAAATAATTGGTAGAGTTCAGAGCCATTCGCCATAGTGTAACTCAGATAATGGAAGGAGAGAATATTTCACCTTGTCAGGGCACTCCATGAGATGGTGTCCAATGATGCCGTGCCCATGGCTAAAATTAGGTAGGTTTTCGTATTTGATATGAAAGTTTATCTCAGTCGGCGGCTCTTCTAACACAATGCAAATTACCCGTCAGAAAGCTTTCTTGATGTTAACTTGCACACAAACCCACATTGATGGGCCTGATAAGTCTACTGCCTCAACAATACCAATTGATTCACACCACATTCAACATTCTTTAAAGCAAGATGAACGTTTTGAATTTGTATCCAGAAGAAGCAGAACGAGAAATCCACTATATTCAAGTCACCCATACCTTTAGAGAGTGCGAAAGAGATTAGTTGTTTGTTGTAGAGCCATGGTCCCTCTTCGTCAGTTTTCTGTCGATCCTCAGCGTAGTTGAACATGAAGATGAAAGTGTTCATCTTCTTTGTGTGCTCAAGTCGAACCCCAACTTTAATTTTCCAGATTAATCTCATGATATTGCGTAACCTTTCTCGATTCATGAGCTTGGTGCCCCAAATTTTGCCAAAGAGACATAGATCAAGATTGTGTAAATTTGTTGCTTATAGAGTTTTTCCAGTCGAAATTGGAGTTCCGTTTTCCTCACCAAGGCGTAGTTTGTTGCATAGCTGGAAACTTCTCTGACTTTAGGTAGCGATTCTGGGTTCTGCATAATTCTTGGGTAAAATGAGCACAAGTGGGAGATGAGGATGTGTGAGACATAGGAGTGGAGAGAGAAGACAAAATTTTGAAGCCGATGCCGAATGATGTAGACGCCGGAAACTCACTGCCTTGAAGACGATGACCAGAAGCTAGATACTGTAAGACCAACCTAAACCGAGAAGGTTAGGATTAATCCTTCAAAATGTTACTGTTACTATATATACACACACACACATATATATATATATTTATGAAAATAAGTAAATAATATTCATTGTATTAAACTGAGTCAACCCGAACTGACTCAGGTTGAGTCAGGTTTTGGAATCAGGTCGGATTGGCTCAGTTCCAAATAGTGTAACCCGACTACTTGTCGGGGCAGGTCAGGACCTGATGTCCAGCCCTACTTGCATATATGAGCTCATTGTATTAGAAATAAATGCATTCAACATATGATGATGAATGAAACCACTAAATTGTCCTATTTTTGTTTGCACTTTTAGAGAATTATTAGTTTATGATATTGACGGGGCTATAGATTTATATAAGTGTCTTTCAAAAAATTATTATCTTATTAATTTATCAAAATTATTAATTTAACAAATTTTCTCAAGTCAGGGGAAAAAATTATTCTAGAGAGGTTATTAATTTATTGATCTATTAATTTATAGAGATTTACTCTATATATTAAAGACCGTTGCAAAACTAACCGGATGGTTCAACTAATTTTTTTTTTCCAATGTGAAAATAATACCGAGTGGTGCAACCTTGTTCCATCTAATACCATTCGTTGTAGTTCCAACGGATGAAGTGGTAGAATAGTGAGGGGACATGTGGCAATAGAGGGTATATGTTGATTTTCTATTAAACCAAAGTTATGCAGTTGGTATCATAAGGAAATCAATGAAAAAAATTAAAATTTTTATAAATTTAGAACATTTTATAGCATCACTATATAGCATTTTCAACGCAAAAATGTGCGCGGTAGGAAAGAAAAATGTGAAAAAAAGTAAGACAAATAATTGAAATATGCCCTTTGGACATTTCATATTCTATCCCTCTTTCACCGTGCACATTGTTATATGCTTACATTTTAGGTGATGGCATTGATGATTGATCCACAAGTTTGTTGATTGATTTTTATTGGGCTATAATCACCTCTTTTACAGGAGGTCTCTTCAATTTTAATCCGAGACATTGAGTGTTGGAATTAAGCTGCAAGAGAATCAAGTTCGGAAAAGCGTAAGGCGTAAAAAGCGTTAATGTCGAGCAGTGAGCTTATACGTGCCTAATGTCACGCCCCGCATGTGGCACGTCGGTTGAGGCTACCCACGGGCGAGGCCGAGATGCACGAGGGGTGCAAGAGGCGGCTATGAGGAACGCACGCGGGCATGGCCGAATGAGGAACCGGCGTGAACGGCGCGCATGGCAGAGGACGTGCGTGCATGGTCGAGAGGGTCGGCCA
>CAVNYN010242448.1:0-18421 GCA_963692815.1 Nyctanthes arbor-tristis | reverse complement strand
ATCTATGTGCGCGGTAGGAAAGAAAAATGTGAAAAAAAGTAAGACAAATAATTGAAATATGCCCTTTGGACATTTCATATTCTATCCCTCTTTCACCGTGCACATTGTTATATGCTTACATTTTAGGTGATGGCATTGATGATTGATCCACAAGTTTGTTGATTGATTTTTATTGGGCTATAATCACCTCTTTTACAGGAGGTCTCTTCAGTTTTACCGAGACATTGAGTGTGTGGGACGACGGGTGGAGGCTGACTTAGCGCCGTTTCTGCACGGGGCAGAACGCTAAGGCCGCACGGGTGCTGGACAACGTATGAGAGCCGTAGACCAGCCCGTGACACTAAGCCCACTAATGTGTGATAAAAGCGTGATTAATGCATGATAAAATATAAAATGTGATAAAATGTCATACCTAAGTTTCGAATTTAAGCGCTGTTTAAACGTCGTGTAAAGATGTTTTTTAGAATACCAAAGGACAATAAAACATTTTTCAGAACGGTTAGGGGACGGTGGTGGTGGGGTTATCCATTTAGAAGCCAAGCCCAATGCTCCGACATGTGTCTGAGGCCCAATCCAGTTTCGGATAAACACTAGGGTTTTACATCCTCTGGCATCTCAACATAGGCAGGGGGCCAGAAACCTTCCCCCAATTCCACCACTTACCCTCGAGCTACTGAAAATAGTGAAGGGATGTCAAGGTGAAAGCGTCAGGTGCCTCCACTACCCAACAGACGATAGCCTTTAGTTATATGATTGTAATTTTTGTCTTAATTCCTCGTTTGACGCAGGCCGTATGTGAGGGGACGATTCTGGGTTACAAGCGATCAAAGTCGAACCAGTATCCGAACACTTCACCGATTCAGATTGAGGGAGTGAACACGAAGGAGGAGGTGTCTTGGTACCAGGGGAAACGCATGGCTTACATTTAGAAGGCCAAGGTGAAGACGAATGGGTCTCACTATAGGTGTATTTGGGGTAAGGTTATTAGACCCCATGGAAAGAGCGGTGTCGTTCGCGCCAAATTCAAGTCCAATCTTCCCCCCAGGTCGATGGGTGCTCGTGTTCGCGTCTTCATATACCCCAGCAGCATTTGATGGTATTCATTTCTTCGATTTCATCTCAACTTCCGATTTAAATTCTATAGTCTAACTTAAAAGATATTGTATGATTTCAAAGTTGAACTTAGAAGCATTGACTTGGTAGAGGGTATGGCTTTGGTTGTGCTTATGTGGAGTCTGCAGTCCCTTTGAATTTAGGTGGAATAAGAAACAAATAGCATGATGTTAATTATCATACTTTGTAAGATAATATTTCCATATATCAAACTATTGCCAAGAACTGTTGTTGAACTGTGCAGCAGCCATTTGGGCTTTGTAATTTGGGCCAAGTTTTAAGCTTTAAAAAAAAAAAAATTGAAAAACACTGCAACCTGACCCAGACCAATTGGTTTGGGTTGGGTTCCTAGGCCAAGCGGGTTAGGCTGCATTTGGGATTTCTTAAACCGTTGGTTGGGGTCGGATCCGACCCGATGCCCACCCTTATCAGCAACCCCCCCTTTTTTCTGGAGCCATTTACTATTTTGAATTTTGTGTGACAAGGTGGCTCTGCATGTGCATGGAGACATCTTGTTAAACATAACCTAGATCTGTATGGCCCTTAATCTTTTTTCTCTTCTGATTCATTGCAATGGTCTGCATCAAGAGTACAAAGTTCTTTATTGATTGATCTTCTAAGGCATTGGAATTTTCGTGAATTACTTTATTCTTATATGATTTGTCTTTGATTTTATTCGTCTTTCCACACTATAATACTAGAATTACATAGCTATTATTTTCTCATCTTATACCATATGATACTAAATTTTTCAACTTTCTGTGTTTCTGTAGATTCTTAAGGCTCCAAAAGGGTGTGAGGATATAGGTGGAGTTAGAGGGTTCTCTATTCATCTTTAGTGGTTGACTGGTTGTATCATTTGTTTATTAGAGTTAACGTTGTTACTGCTTTCCCGAAGCATATTATCATTTCCAATTTTGTTTCAGTTTGTCTGCTAAAGAAGAACTAAACATGCTATAAATTTTTACAATGTGAGATTTTTTTCTTTTTTTGGGTTCGCCTTACCCCAACTGTTGATTTGATTTGCGTAACTTTTTCAGATCGGTGCCAATTTGGAGTATTTTTATTGAGTAACATCATTTATATGGATTGAATACATCTGCAGTTGCACTTTCTCAATTATTTCCTTCCTAATGAAGGGGTTCTAACTACATTAGGGATGTATTTCCAATATGTATCAATAGCATTATTCTTCTTATTTGTGTCATGCCATTGAAATACTTGAATGTCTAACATATCTAGCACATACCTTCACTATGAAATTAGTCACAGAGTCATTTGTTAGGGACTACTCATAGAACCTAGTTTGTTTCTTAAATTGCTAGAATCAAAATCATAATTAAGAATTAAATAGTTAAAAGTTAATAAAATATCATAGGCATTCAGATCTGTTAGTCTTTGTATATAAGCTAATGTTTGTACATTTTTACCTTTATGGGTCCTTTGATTTATGCGTTTGTAGCTTAAAGTTAATACCCTTTTCTTTCAAGTAGGGCAATCAAGGGTAATGTGTGAAATGAACTTTTCAATTGTATCCTTCCACATGTATTTTATGGCCATGTAGGCTTTTGTTAGTATGTTGCAAAATAAGTGTTGGTTTTTAAAAAGATGCAAGGGCACTGAATGAAGATATAAATATCATACATCACTTGAGACTGATATAATTTGAATAATTAAATTTTTTTAAGAGATCTTTGAAGATCTACATTGCGGGTATACATGTATCCACATGAGTCGGGAGGTCTCATAACTAGATTGAATTGAGCAATTGTTAAATTAGTAGCAGGTGAGATTATAATCTAAAAATAAAAATGAGAATGAAGCACCAGTTCAAGCAAGCTGGCTGTTAGGGAGAGGAGTAGTTTAGGCTAAAGCTAAGATGGCCAAGACAGGTCAACCTAGAGATTGAACTTGGAAGTAATAGCTTTAGCTAAAACAGTAAAATGGCCAAGGCTGGGAATTGTTTGGCTGGTCGGCGTGATAGTGATTGATATATCCAGATACAAAATGGTCTAGATATGTGAAATAAGGGAGAGAGTGAAATTGAATTGTGGAGATTTGTATAGTAAAATAGGTCTTGCAAGACCATGTGAATGTAATTGATTTAACCAAAGTCGAATTTGAAAAAAGTAGAAGAAAGGAGGAGAATCTAGAATAAAATTTGAGTTGCCAAATTGTCTTACAGACTGGTTAAGAGAGGGAAACAAAACAAAGAATAGAATGTCCATTTTTTTTGGGAATAAAAATGATAGAGCCAACATTTGGTAGCAAACTATGTGAAATGGCAACTGGATTGGGCATAAATTTGACAAGGGTATATTGTGCATTAAGTTGACCGGCGTTGGGATGGCATTCGATTGACTTGACAAAATTTGGCAATGGCTCGAAAATGATCGGCTCTGTCTGCCAAACGTAGGGCCAATTTTGGGTTTGGGCTGCACTTTGGTCAAACTATTGTAGGTTGATTGCCTACCACTACGCCTTCTTCTCGGTCAAAATATATAAAAGACGGCTTGCCAAGCAACGTAGATTCAAAAGGCAAAATAAATGTAGGGGGAATTTCACATACGGTTAATTTCACAAATTGTCTCTAATTTTTAAATTAAGAATTAGTTTCGTCTCTAACTTTTTTTAAGATTAAGATACCGCCACCGCCCTTAACTTTTGATAAATACGTACAAATTGTCTTTTTTTTTTTATTATTTCATAAAATTTTTAACAAAATAACGATTATACCTTTTACAAAATTAAAAAAAAAAAGGTTTAAAAATAAAAAAAAAAAAAAAAGAAAACACCCTCCCCACCCCAAGATAAGATGTTGGAAATGCTGCCATTAGGGGGCCAAAATTCCCCTCCCCCCTCCCCAATTTGCTGATGGAAATGATATGTTTTTGCTGCCATAAATGGGGGGTTCCCAACCTTCATTTTGGCGCGCCAAAGGGGGGACTTCCCCCAATTTGTGTTGTCATTTCTGACAACAAATTGGGAAATCTCCCCTTTGTTGCCTCCTTAATGCTGCCATTTCAGTGTCGGAATAGTAGCATTTCTGGAGGCCAATTTGGGTGGGTGTTTTCTTTATTTTTTATTATTTTTAAAATTTTTTTAAAAAAATTTAAAAAGTTTAAAAGGTATAATCGTTATTTTAATAAAAATTTTATGAATAGTAGAAAAAATGATGATTTGTTTGTATTTATTAAAAGTTGGGGGCTGTGAGGTGTCTTAAAAAATGGTGGGGAAGGAATTGGTTTTTAACTCAAAAATTGAGAACGATTTGTAAAATTAACCCTTTCACATATGGTCTCCAATATCTGTACTTTGTATCAATTAGGTTTCTTTTCCTTTTTTTACTTTTTTTTTTCCTTTTTAATTCTCCCAACATAATGAGTTGTCAACTTTTCATAGATTTTCACATTAGGACTATGTGGGTTATGGATGGTTCTCGTCCAAAATCACCATCAAATCCTTGAAAAGCTTCCTTTATACTTCTTTAAATTTTTATTTTTATATAAAAATAAAAAAACAAAAAGAATAAAATTGAAAAGGAAAACCCCCCAAATGAAGAACCCTACCGACAACCAATTGGTCACCAAAGTGCTGCGGTTTTGGATGGAAATCTTCCATGTGGATTTTATATGTAAATTTATAAAATGTTAGAGACTCATGAGCTTGCCAAAAAAAAAGACTGAAAATTTAATTTATTAAATTTATCTTTCAAATAATTAAATAATTAATTAAACCTCCTATTCCCCCTTGCCTTTATTAGACGATTCTCCATTCCTCCTAGGTATAGGGTACTAGTTTTGAATTTTTCAAGTGTTAGAATTCCATGTTGAGCGGAGTGAAAGAATAAAAAATTTTGATTAACTAGTCAGATTGAAAATAATCTTGTGTGTGCTTGTAAATTAAAGCCATGTGTCCAGTTCACTCTCCAACAAATCAAGATTCATTAACATTGGATCCTCAAAATTGTCTTTAGGCAAAGAGATATTGACCACATTCGACTCATTCTCTTTATTAATTGCAATTGCAATTCTTCCCTTTGCCCCACACGTTACAATTTGACTTTTGTCACGTGGTGATTTCTAAAAATCGTACCACGTTTAGTAGTCAACGCTCCAACTTTGCTGTTCATTCACACAACTTTAAAAAGATTATTATTTGTATATATTTTGGTACTCAATTTCAACTTTACTTCATTTTTAAGTTTTATTGCTCTCTTCATATTTTTCTAAGAGCATTGTATATGATAATATGCGAAGATCATTTTAATTTCTATCATAAATTTTTACCTGGCTTTAAGCGAAACATGTTTCTCTTAATATTTCTAGACTACACTAATCTAGTTTGAGAAGTAATATATGTATTTTTACAAAATAGAGAGAGACGTGAATTTTGAATTGAGATTTGAATGGCTTTTATGCATAACTGTTAAAGCTAATGTTGATTCCGTGGTTAAAGATTAGAGCAAATAGATACAATACGCGTAGTACCATTTTTGAAGAGTTAAACAAATATATTTTATATTAGGAATGTAATGTTGTTGGTCCTTCTTTCTTAGAACTAGTCTTCAATCTTTCACCATAGCAAGAAGACGAAGATTAGGCAAAACCATGTATGGTTTTACAAAAATTGTCATGAGGATATCATTGAAACACGTTGCCTTTCAATTTTGAAAATATTAAGTTCAATTTGAGAAGTAAAATCTATCTTGATATAGTTAGTTAGTCATATAAGTCATGTGTGACGATTCACTAGAAATCCGAAGATTCTTTTTCCTTTAAATAGAAACCTAAAGTGTATTATATATCTTGATAGTTTATAGTCTCAAAATCAATTTAACCTTTTGTTTATTTTTTTCTTTTTATTTAAATATTTATTCTAATTTCATTATTAATTTTTTATTATTTTCCTACATAAATTCCCACCCAGCTTTTCATTTACTCCTATAAATAAATTCCCCAGTATGAATAATGATGGCTATATATAAATAAAGAAGTCACTGCGCTGGCACAGAATTCGAACCCACTCCGCGTTTTCACTCACAGCCAATTCTTCGTCGGTCGTCCTCCAGATTATACCGCTTAATCTGAATTCAGTAATCTATTATATAATAGAAAACGCGGGGGAAATTTTTTTCCGTCCAGATTGTTGTTCTGGTGTGAGGAGATGGATCGGATCCGCTTAATTTCATAGTTGAATTGCAAATGCTCTGCAGATCTCTTATTCTCAACAAACCCATTATCTAAATTATCTGTATATAGAGATATACAGATATATTTGTTTGATTAGTTCTCAGTTTGTGTGATTTATATTGAGAGGAGATGTCGGCGATGAAATCAAATTCATCTGGCCGATTCTTTACGATTGGGTTAGTAACAGCATGGTATTCATCGAACATTGGAGTTCTGCTTTTGAACAAGTATTTGTTGAGCAATTATGGATTCAAGTATCCGATTTTCTTGACCATGTGCCACATGACGGCTTGCTCGCTGTTCAGCTACATTGCGATCGCGTGGATGAAAATAGTCCCGATGCAGACCATAAGATCTAGGGTTCAGTTCATGAAGATCTCAGCTTTGAGTCTTGTGTTTTGTGGGTCTGTTGTTAGCGGGAACATTTCGCTAAGGTATTTGCCTGTGAGTTTTAACCAGGCTGTTGGGGCAACCACGCCGTTCTTCACAGCAGTGTTTGCGTATTTGATGACGATGAAAAGAGAGGCATGGCTGACTTATGTGACTTTGATTCCAGTTGTTACCGGAGTCATAATTGCTAGCGGGGTATGTGTTACTTTTTTTTTGGATTGGGGATATGTTGGATTTATGCCTTTTTTCTTTGTTAATTTTTTAAATTTTTTGGGGGGATATTGCGATGCCTGTTCAGTCGAATTCAACGTGTCTTTGTTCTTTGTGGGTGTTTTTCGTTGACCTCTTGGATCTGGTACGATGTGCGTTGTTTGAGCTTGAAGTACTTTGATTGGCCTGATTGAAGTTCTGTATGTAATCTGATCTAAATGAACCAAAAAAGGTTGTGTTTAATGGGTTACTAGGTATTGCAGTATTGTTGAAAAATGAACCCCCCAGAAAATTATGCTTCGGATAATCTGTTACATCTATTGGGCAAATTCCAATGAAGCGCTGATGTTCATTCTATGAACCAAGATGTGCTTGGTACTTCAATTGGAATTGATGGAAGAAATTCATGCAGTGACAATGGAATTGGGATTAACTTTTTTAAATGCTCACTGTAGTGCCCTGGTGAATGAAGTTTTGACTTTTTTTTTTTTTTAAATAACTAGGAAACCGGGAAATTCTACTTTTTCTTCTCAG
Organism: Nyctanthes arbor-tristis; assembly: GCA_963692815.1. Classification (NCBI taxonomy): domain Eukaryota; kingdom Viridiplantae; phylum Streptophyta; class Magnoliopsida; order Lamiales; family Oleaceae; genus Nyctanthes; species Nyctanthes arbor-tristis. The sequence continues at coordinate 10,982 of CAVNYN010242448.1, read as the reverse complement.
CTAATTATTGTAAGATTCGCACTAAAATACAAAACCACTGTTATTTAACTACTTGTTTCAATACAAAACCACTGTTATTTAACTACTTGTTTCTTATTGGATTCTTGATCATGTGTTCTTTGCATGTTTCTGCTAAATTCCGGCTGCTATGATACTAGAGCAATATCATTTTTGTTATTGATTTTTGTTCTCTTTGCACGATGCCAGGGTGAGCCAAGTTTTCATTTATTTGGATTTATAGTGTGTGTAGCTGCAACAGCCGCAAGAGCACTTAAATCAGTGCTCCAAGGGATATTGCTTTCTTCTGAAGGGTAATAATTTGTCTACCTGATTCATTGTGGGTTCTGGTGAAATTTAACATGGGTTTCCTGCCTTTCTTTGAAGATTTAGACTTCATTTCTGAAAGTTCTGTTATTTTTGAAGGGAAAAGCTAAATTCTATGAATCTGCTCTTGTACATGGCTCCTATTGCTGTGGTCCTTTTACTCCCGGCAACACTTTATATGGAAGAAAATGTAGTTGGCATCACATTGGCACTTGCAAGGGATGATTTCAATATTGTCTGGTTGCTGCTATTCAATTCTGCACTAGCTTATTTTGTAAACTTGACCAATTTTTTGGTCACAAAACACACGAGTGCTTTGACTCTACAGGTAAATCCCCACTTCCTATCCTAATTACAGTCCTTTAAAAATTGGATTTTTCTAATATTATATTGATTGTTGACCTACGAGTAATATGTTATGGTCATAAAGAAGAAACAGAAGAGTAAAGACTATGGAGTGAGAATAAAAAGCAGCGAGGTATATAGCTTAAGAAAGCAACCTAAATATGAAAATGTTCATTGAACTCATCATAATTTAAAAAGATTAGGCTGCAGCTGTTGAGTTGGAGAAACATTTAGCTAATTTTTCTCTCATATTTTCATGTTTTGCCATTGCTTTGATTTACAAGAATAATCTTGGTTACCATGTGCATTTCTAAGTTCATTGAGGGAAGTTAAACATATGGAATGTGCACCTACTCATCTGATGCCCACATTTATACGGACTATAGGAATAATGCGTCCTATTCGAGTCGATAAAATGACTGATATCCTGATGTAATTTAAAATGTAAATTCGTAGCTAATACAATGCAAAATCAGATGGTAGCTAATACAATGCAAAATCAGATGGCGAAATATTTCAAGCTAAATTTTTTCTATTGTTTCAATCTAATATAGAAGAACTAGGTTACAACGTGCATTTCTAAGCTAAATGAAATATATCCTATGTACCTCACACTGATGTCTAAAATCTCTCTATTTAATGGGATTGTTTTGTGATGCCTATGTTTAACTGGCTTCAGGAGTAACACGTACTATTAAATTTAGTACAATACAAAAGCATATGGATAATCAGATACAATATATCTATGAATGGTCCTTTCAATCTAACTACTATACATCTTACAATTGAAGTTTTCTTTTGAGCAACTACTGTTTAACGTTAAACATTGATCTCCTTCATTTTGTCCTAATTGTGTTTTGGTCTCTCTTTGACGTTTAACATTTTTGTACAATGGTTTCTATGTTACCTGTGTAAATGATATTATCTGGGTTGATTTTCCCTCAACCATTTTAATTTTAACTTTTGAAAGAAAATAATTAGCAATTGTTGTTGGCCATTCTTCTGCTGAAAGGATAAACCAATCCATAAAAAACACTCTTTATGAATTGTTAGAAAGCTAAACTTGTTGAATTGACGGTGTAGAACTTTCAGACTTCCGTAAAATGTGTTTTGAGATGTATAGAACTTCACTGACAACACAGCATCATCCAGTCCAGACGTATGTTTGTTGATTGAACTAGGAAATCTGAGTGTATGATATAAAAAATTAGCATTATCTGTTTCAGATTATTGTTTCTCTGTCTTACTCATAAATGAACTGAGAGAGATTTTTATGAGTTGGTCAACTGTGTGTAGAAGATATGAAAAAAGAATGCTCCTACTTTCGCTTTCTCTAGAAGATATACAAGACATCCTTTGGTGTAAAGCATCTAATAATGACTAATACATATTGAGACTTGGAGCTATATCCATAAAATTATTCATTCCCGTTTGTGATTTTTTGAAATAGAACTTATGAGAAACAATTATGAAGTACCTGAGTGCCTAATTAATCCAATTAATTTAATCCATTTTTGTCCCAATTATGAATTGTGTTTGTTTACTTCTTGGCTATGAAATTTCTTCACCTGAAGGGCACAAAATCTTTTATTAACAAGCCATTACCATTTGTTCTTTCAGGTCCTGGGAAATGCAAAAGGTGCATTAGCGGTGGTTGTTTCAATATTAATATTCAAGAATCCAGTCTCCGTTACTGGAATGCTTGGGTATACTCTCACAGTCATTGGTGTTATACTCTATAGTGAAGCCAAGAAGCGAAGCAAGCGAGAGAACAGTCTTTAAAAGCATCAGCAATTGATATCCATATATTCTGTGACATAAAAGTAGACGTGTAACCTTGCTGAGGCAAGTTAGCACCCGTGTTTGCATTTTGTGGATGGATTGATTGCACCATCGTATACTTTTTCTAGCCAGGAGCCTGTGAAGAGGCTTCATCCTGTACCAGCAACCACAACCAGATTAGTTACAGAAGAATATTTAATAAGTGACTCATGATGATATGTCTTAGTTTGTCATTATTAGCTTCAGCATGAGGTTATGGAAGAGAGCTCCTTTTTGTTCCCCCCTGTATTTTTTCACGAAAGAGTTGTGGAATCCTGTCAAAATAGTATTCCATTCTTATTTTTTTATATATTCATTATAATCAATGAAAGACCATCTTTACAAAATTTGGGGAATTTAAGGTATTTACAGCTGCAATGGAGAATCAAGTAGTTTGAGCCTCTGAAGTAAGAAATTATCCCTCTGATATGCCCTCCCCTTAAATCAAACGTTTTGGGGGAGAGGCTGTGTGTGGGAGTCCTCCAAATGATCTTTGGACGAAACATAAATGGCACCAAAAGAAACGTGGGCAATATCATGTTCAGCAAAATGGTACTCGATTGTTATTTGCTCCATTCAGAATCTGCTTTGTTTCTGAATGGAGCATGTAATAAGTAGGCGTAAGTTGGACCAACGTTATCATAATAATGAAAAAAAGGCTTACATGATGATTACGCCAAGTACACCAAGATATTGGTGCAGTTAGCCTTGATTTGATAGGAACCTTTAGTTACTAGATGAGCTTTGAAAAACTAACCAACAACTTTCTGAATGACCACATTTACTAACTTCAAGCTGCCACTTTGACGAAGCAGTATTAAATCTATCATTTGGCAACCAAAGGTAAAAAGATCTTATTACACAATCAATCTACACATATAACCCCGTGAAGAGCGAGGCTGTGTAAGTATGAACATCTCATAACATAAATCCAACGACAAAATTAGATGAAGTAAACAGAAAAGAGTTATGATTGAGCATCTTAACCCATATGGGACAAAAGTGAAGCAAAGCACGATAAAACCTGAAATGACATAAAAAACCGTATGGATGAATATCAAGGAAAGAATTCGAGGTCAAGAATCTGGAACGGTGGCTGTTGAGCGCTTCATGGATGCAGACTTGATTAAATGGTTATAGCTTCCTTTTTCCTTGAACAACTAGACAAATGTGGCTTACAGTACAAAATGCCATCTAGGGCTGCGTAGTTAGATGGAGATAGTGAGCATCCACCATGTGAGCACTTGAAGCAAGACTTATGATAGCTTTGGTTTTCCACTGTCACCTGTGAAATTTACAAGATTTTCTGTAATAATATTGATAAAGACAATAACAAGACAAGCTACCCCGTCATCTTGCAAATAATTACAAACAAATTAGTGAACTATAATGCTAGAGGGGAAAAAGAAATAGCAAAGACATAGAGAAGAAAACTGTAGCATATCCGACCTAAACCCAGCAGCAGCCATGAGATAACAAAATTCTAGAAAACATGGATGCTTCAGTTAAGTGCACTCGGTTTCAGCTCGAACTAATACCCATGCACACAAACACTAGTCAATAACGCACTGAGGATCAGCTTACCACATATGAGAGGGTGAAGAAGCATGCGAGATAGAATGTTACAACTGTGCGATCTACATATGGATGAAAGCGGGACAAAGGAGGACAAATGTCTTTTCTAGCTCACCACAATGCTTTCACTCTAGTACTCTATGTGACTATAGAGAGATGAACAGATCTTCATCGAAACAATCTCTACCACACATCATATTCTAGCTTTGGAATCTTTTCAAGTACTACATAAACTTATAAATCATCAAAGTGGAAAGGGCCCAGTCATATTCAGACCAGTCTAAATTTGTGTTAGTCAATTGCTTAATCCCTTTTTCTATGTTGTCGTTTGTAGGGTTGTGCGTTTGGGTTCCGGGCTCGGGTTTTGAAAGGCCCAAAACCGGACCGATTGTTTTTGGTTCAGTCAGGTTTCGGGTTTGTAAACAGCAAAGCCCATTCAGTTTCGGTCCCAGTCTGGGTTCGGATAATTGTTCGGGTCTTTTCAGGTTTCTAATTTTCCAAACGTCTAAATATGAGACAGAAACAAACTTAATATATGCATGACAAATCAATGTTTATTTTCAAATATAAAAAAGAAAAAAATCCCAGAAGTACATGAGGGTCTTATTTATTATATCTTTTAGTTAGAAAATCAATATTCTAAACTATTATTATTGTCCAGTTTATCCTTTTTCTCTATCTAATTATTATAACATCGATTACTCAACTATTTTATTTCATTTAACTTTAAATCTATGTCATACAAGAACGAATACAAAACTAATCGACTCATTATACAGTAATTATACTACAACTATTCAAGTAACTATCTTTTTTTCCCCTATTTTTATAAAATGTAAAGATATATAACTTGATCTATAAAAATAAACACATCATTCTATTTAGATTATGTTTAACGAATGTCTCCTACTTAAACTCTTTCACTTTTTTTCTAGCATGTGTCAAACCGAGATTAGAAGATAGAGCAAACTGTAAAATATTGAGTTATACTTTCAGTTTTTTCGGGCTTCATGTCAAAGCCCAAGACAGGACCATAACAGTTCAGGCTTCGGGTTTCAAGCCCAAACCCGATTTTTAAGGTTAAAGCCCAGACAAAGACCAGCGGTTTCGGTCCGGCCCTGGTTCGGGCCTATCAGGCTTGGTCTTTTTGCACAACCGTCGTCGTCTGTCCACTGTGATTAATTAAGCCATCCAGGACAAACAAAATCGAATGATTGATTCCAACTACTACTCATAGACTGAAGAAAAGTTTCTTTAGTATTGCAACTAGAAACTTAACAATGAATTTCACAAGCCAGAAAACTAAACAATCTGTACTGCACAAATTAACCAAGAAAGAAATTGCACAAACATTCAAATAGGGCTGTTTCAAGATGTTGTTTCTTTGTGATACCTTCTCAAGAGGATAAGCTGTTTTACCACAAGTAGCACATTTATCTTGTGTACCAGAAAACATGCCTGCAGCTTTGCTTGGTGATCTTGTCTGGATATCCAAAAACAGATAAAAGATTCAGACACAATAAGATTGAGACATCACATATCTAGCAAATGTTGTTATTTATTAAATAAATTATAAATGCATACATAGCTCAGGAAACCATACCATTTCTGGAGATCAACTTTTCAGCTGATTTTGTAGCTGTGGAAAACGAACAATAGTAAGAAAGAAATAAAGTAAGAATGGTTAGGAAATTCTGAGGGGGGAAAGGCCAGGTCACACCACAGAAGGCATACGTGTCTGAAAGCTCTTGCTGAAACTTCCTGTCTCCTTGAAGAGCTGCTCATAGTGAGGCTTGCAGTAGAGAACACCTTCCATGGACGAGTAATTGCTCAGCTGAAAATGGTTAAAACGCCATGAACAACAATAGACATCACCAGCAGAGGTTTAAATATTCATAATCCTTTTTCATGGAAATTATCATGCAATGGCAATTTTCCTTAGCACTACAGCCTACAGCTATTTACATTATAATTCAACCCAAATACACGATCTGATTGTTGATCAATATCATCAGGCACTTGACATCTAATTTCATTGTTTAAATCTTTGACAATATGAAAAACAAATGGGGTTACGGATTTTAGTTAACAGGATAATGTGAGATCCGTAATAGGGAAAAACCCACAAGATAGAGTAAGCTACCCTACAACTCAAACCCACCATAGTGATGCAGAATTTATGGGTTTTAGATGCAGAAAATTTTTGTACGTTAGTACGAATCAGAATTGTTCTCCCAACTATAATACTCTGCAATTAGCTATATTTTCTAATGCGAGTAATTCATTCTTGCAAAGTACCAATTTCGGTACTAAGGGATGAGTTCAACAGGATTCCCAGTTAAAAAGGGGCCAAAAAAAAAGCCACACACGTACAAATACGTCCAAAATTTTAAATCAGCCATTAAATTTTCAAAATTTTGCCAAAATAAAATGATGTTGTTCATACAATCCGGTTATGTGCTTGAAAATTTTCATTTGTTCATGAACATAAAATATGAAAAAGAAATGCAAGCGGAGTAATTCAGAAAGAGATAAGCATCCGTAAAAAACAATAAAAAGTGTTCAGCACCTTGAGGGTTCCTTTGCAGTGAGAGCATTTGAAGCAAGACTTGTGATAATCCACTCCATCAGCAGACAAAAGCTCCACCGGATAAACTGTCTTTTGGCAGGCCTTGCATTTCTGTTGTGTCCCAATGAAAGACATAGCTCCACAAACTCCGCAGATCTGATCCTCACTCTACTCGTGGTACGGGAGGTGTTAATTCAGGAGTTATAAACACCAAACTAAAAAATAAGACTTTCGGATCATCAACAAATTATAGCAAGAATTTAGACCTAAATGTGGATTACTTCAAACGAAAGCACACCGTCGGACTTGCGTACCTTGGACAGGAAAGAGGAATAGGTTTGCGAATTCTTCTCGATTTGTTAGCTTTTCTGCGCACACAAACAACAAAAAGGGGGAGTGCATGTGCAGCGAAGCGGATGATGAAGAATAATGATCGTGATGGTGAAAGAAACGACAGACATATCTTCGCTGGAATCGCATTTGGTCCCCACTTTGACTCGTACACGCTAAAAAGCGTTGCAGAATTATTATTATTATTATTATTATTATTATTATTATTATTATTATTATTATTATTAATTTATTTATCTCAACACGAATCGCACTTTTGTCTGCGAAATTGCAAGTTTGCAACCTTGGCTCCGATTTAGTACTTCAAATAGTCTCATGCTGATATGATATCAAAATATGAACTTACGTCAAATTGTAGAAGACAGCCAACAATTATTCACTGCGTCTTTTAACAAAGTAATAGAACAATTTGCACCAACGTTGTAACATCGAATCAAATCTTATTCCATAATTGAGATTCGAAACATCAAAATTCATGTACGGATGGATGAAATGTAGATTTCAACTGCTTGCTTTCATTTCATACATGCAATGCAAGATCATTCACGGGTTGGAGGCTTGGGAAGGATCACTGGCCTTACAGTAGGGGGAAAATCCGCTCTCTCTTGAGCAAGCGAATAATACGCGATAACCTGGACTGCTTTATGAACCAGCTCGAGTTGTCCATCTGCAGTAGGAATGAGAACTTCAGTTGCAGGAATTACCTCAGTAATCCAGTTTGGACGCAGCATCTGAACCACTTGCCAACAACACGTAGATGGTGCTGCAATATATCCTTGTGCCCATAAATACCTCAGTGAAGTTAATCGTGTTACAGCAGCTGCTATTGCAACTTCACTGAAACGGCATCCCCTCATTTCTAGCTTTTGTAGGCTAGGGCAACCTTTGGAGAATTCTATAAGCCCGTTATCAGATTCCCCCACGAAACCCAAAAGCATGTATCTTATCTTTGGACTGTACTGTCCAATATAGCGGAGACCCACGTCTGTTAAACCCCCAGGCCGGAGATACAAAGCAAACCTCCTAAGTTCATGGCAACCTACCAACAAAGATCGAACCCCATTGTCAAGAGGAAAGTCTGCTATTTGCCGTCGTTCTTCCATCAAGATAAGCCGGAAATTGTAAAGCTTTTTCAGGTATGTGCCAACCCATGCTAAGGATGCATTTGTGATGTCAGATACATGTAAAGCCAAGGATCCCAGTTCACGGCATCCCTGTGACAAAGCAATTAATCCTCTGTGTGTAACCTCACCTTCGGCATCTTCCCTTTCCTCTGCTCCAGGATCAATCTTCAGTCTTTTCAGTTTCTTACAGACCTTGGCAACAACCTCTAATCCTCTGTCTCCAATTACGCTTCTTGCCTGTTCATAAAGACAATTATATTGCTTAATCAGAAAAATGCTTTAATTAACACATCAAATAATTGATTGATGCACACTAACTTCAAGTCCTACCACAAGTGTTTCCAAGTTGGGACATCTCTGCAGTAAGTGACAATGGCCTTGTGTATCAAGCATAGCATAAAGGAGGTCCAGTTTTTTAAGTTGAGAAGCAACAGGAAAGACAATTGGCATTTCATCTGTCCCCAAGAAGGAGAGTGCCAAGCTGCACAATCTTTGGGGAAATGTTAACCCTGAATACCTTTGTAATTGCTCGGAAGCATCTTCATGTGGATTGCCAAAATTACCCCCACCAAACTCTTCTAGTGCAGCTGCATTGCGGAAGAAACCAATGAGGCCCAAAACTTCAGAATCAGTAATTTTCAACGAGACCAAAGATTCACAGTTCCTGGCTATCAATTCAAGGTCTGCATAGCTAACTTGAGCAAGATCTGTGGTATAGAAGTTTATATTTTCAAGAATTTTATTCTTCAGAGCAAGCTCATGCAGCCATTCCCCATCCTTTTCATTTATCGTGCTATCTTCCAAATACAATGTCCTCAAACTCCTATAAAAAGGTAAAGACAGTTAGAATTAAACAGCAAAATGAAACTTACGACATCTAAGACAAATATTTATATTCAATTTATAAATTCAAAAGGCAGTTATAACATTCACACGATCCACAACAAAACTATAGTTTCAATTCACCTGACAAAAGATGAGTTTGGGAAAGGCAAAAGATAGTCTAATCCGTGTGCTTACAGACTACCCTTGTCTATATAATACAGAAACAGATTTTCAACTAATGAAGTCAAACAAGATCAAGAAAAGATAAGGCAATAAGTAAAACAATATAAATGCACCATTTTTCAAGAAAGCAAATCACTGACACATGTATGATCAAGCCAATAATAGTTCATCGTTCATAAAGAACTACAGGAACGCGCCACTATTTGGTCTCCACCAACCCCCAGATGACTATGGTACAACTCAGTCAAGAACTTGGCTGCATTAAATGTTCGTAAAAGCTCGAAATTAAATGTGAAATTAAACATTCAACCGTGAATTCCAAAATGTTTATTCAGATATTAGAAATTGAAAAATCAAAGGAATCATTCCAAAAATTAAATTTCTCTTAACATCATTGTTTATACCGACAAAAGCGAGTAATATGCAAAAGCCCATCGGTGGAAAAACCAGAGCACTTATCAAGCTTCAATACTTCAAGTCGCTTCCCAATTGCAGAAGTGGCAAGCAATTCAAGGTCCGAGTCCGTAACTATCATTCTCCTAAAGTGCAGCGCCTTCATTTTCTTGAACGACCTAACAATTTCCTCAACCCAAGGCCGCGCATACCCGCCCCAATCAGGAGGAATAAGGTTGTACATAGCAGCACGAGGCTGTCCCTTGATCTTGAGCGACTCGAGATTGGGGAATCGTCGAAAGAGTTGGTCGGGGGTGGCCGCATAACAGGGTGAAATAGTAATGCCCTTTCGCGTGAGACCGTCGATCTTGTGCCACTGTTTGCACACCCGGGACACCTCCGCCCGATCATCTGGCTCCTCCAGGTACGGAATCACGCAGTCCCATACAGTGTGCTGTTTCTTAGAGCGAGTGGTTGAAATACTACCCGTGCAATTCGTACTGCCGACTACATTAACTTTGTTCTTCTCTGTTTCTTTGTTTTCATCCATTTCCATGGCGTTTTCCTGAGTGGAGGAAGAAGAAGAATTGGGGTGAAAGAAGGAAATGGGTTTTTCAACGCGGCGGCTACGAATGAAACTGTTGTATGTAAAGAAAAAATGCAAAGGACCATTACGGAAAGGCAACCACTGTGTGTGTGTGTATGAATGTCAGAGAGCCCAAATTTAACTCCCTGTTTGGTGCTTGCTTTAACCCCCACAACAATGGGTAATTGTCACGTTAGGTCCTTGACCTTTTAATTTTATATTAATTTTGTTATTATTCTTTTTTGCCTACTACGCCTTTCAAACTTTCGTTTGTTATCATATTATGTCTATATCGTCACTTTTCGTCCTTAACCTTTCAATTTCACCATTAGCCCCTATCAATATGATCATTATACACTTGATTTATTAGTTCACCATAGGTCTCCGACCTTTCTATTTTTATACAATTTTATCCTCACCTTTTTTGGATGCATGGGTCTCCCAACTTTTCATTTTTTTCGTGTTATGTCCCCCATAACAATTTTCGTACCTAACATTTTAATTTTTGCTATTAATATGTATTAAAATTGTTATTATACCATTAATTATTTAAATAAAAAATAAAAAACATTTATAAAATAAACAGTCTACCTAATATAAACAATGGGAGATAATGACCAAAACAAAAACCTCAATATAACGGTCTCGATGGATATCAAATCCGCTTCAAAGAAAATTGTCGATCTAAGTATTGACGTGACGAATTATATTAGATTCCTTAATTTGCCATAAATCACGTGGCACTGCGGATTGGGTAAATCCGCCTCAAAAAAATTGATTTTTGATTTAAAAAAAAAATCAAATATAACCTTAATATTCTAATTCTGATTTAGAATATTAAGGTTATATTTGATTTTTTTTTTAAATCAAAAATCAATTTTTTAGC
>CAVNYN010242446.1:0-14328 GCA_963692815.1 Nyctanthes arbor-tristis | reverse complement strand
TCTTCCGATCTCACATGGCCCCCTGTGATTGGGGGATCAGGTGGTAGGATCCCATGATCCTCCAATCACAGGGGGCCATGTGTGTGCAACCTCTCCGTAAGAAGAGAGGTTGCCTCTCCATAGTCGGATCGCACATATTACAGTAATGTTTAAAGAAATAAAAATCAATAAAACACAAAAAAGTTTTCTGCATCGAGAAATTAATAAGAGAGTGTTTCGTAGCTATTCATTTCACCGCCAAATGCCCATATATTCACACTTCCTCACAGAGTAATCGTTCTCCAAATTTCAGCCACATTCGCATGCTGGAAAAATAGTTATACAATCTATCCGATCTAGTTCTGCATTGGAGCTCTTCATATCTTCCACCAGGATGAAAAGTAAACAAAAGTCCAATATCATAATAACTATTTACATATTCACACGTCCTCACTCGTACATGCATAGAAGAAGTAATTCAAAATTATTTATAAAATAAAAATGTTAATTCAATATCATTATATATATAACACTAATAAAAATAATAAATAATTTAATATAAAAATATTATTTTGTAATTATTTCTATCGATTTCATAATAGAATAGACAAAATATACAAACATTGAAGTTAAAAAATTTATAATAATTAAATACCATATCAAAATGAAAAATATATTTAACAAACATCATATTTTTGTTAACCCAAACCTAATATTTTGAATGGGAGCTCCGAATTCCGAACCACACCTATCCTTCCCCTAATTTCCCTACCTCTCCTATATCCCCATGTGTAAAAGAAATGCAACTATTTAATTTGCACATATATAGTAGACATACCTAACCTTTGCATTCATTTGCATTTTCTTCTCCAACCTTTAAATCTTGCTTAGTTTTTTTTTTTTTCCTTATTAGTCAAGGAAAGCAACTATGGGCAAAATATATTTAATTAGTTAATGAAAGTGACTATCAGATTAGCTATAATTGATACATTAAGAGACAATTTTGGGATATATTTGAAAAATTGAATTAGGGAAATCCAATGAGATGGCAAGAAACAAAATCTATATCTATCATCAATATATTAAAATGGCATAGTTAGTAAACTTTATTTTCCCGCCTAAATTTGGTAAACTATGCGCTACCTCTTATGTTTTCTTTTTTCATTATTTTTTTATTTTCTTTTTCTTTCTTTCTTTTTTCCCCTCCCCTTTCTTTTTAAATCTGATTTTTTTCTTATTTTATTTTACATTTTAGGTCAATTCTAAATGTCGAAAACATTTTTTTCGATTTCGGTAAGATCCTTTTGTTATATTTTTTTTCTTTTTCTGATATCAATTTTCAATTTCAATATTGAATTGGTTTTCTGAATGTATTCCTCTTTCTCTTAAAGATTACTTCTATATTTGGAAATCAGAACCGCGCCTTAAATCTATCTTCTCACATTTGATGAATCTGAAAACTTTGTGAAATATATTTCCAATAATTTTACTATTTAAAAGTATCAAATGAAATAATTTTTTTTTATATCTCTAATCATGACCTTAACCATGTGGATACAATACAATACGATATGTACCCTTTGAATACATATGTTGTTGCAATTCACTATCCTACTTTAATTTATATCTTTTCAATTATTATCTAATTTATTCAATATAATATTAGTTAATTTAATATTTATTTAAAATTTATAGCGTAATTTTTTAGCCAAATGGATATTGAGCGGATACAGGTATCATGCTACTTTATATATTTTCTTTTAAAAAAATATTTTTTAACCCCAAAAAAATTACACTAGAATAAAACTGATTCAATTGCCGTAATTTTTGTTTAGGTATTCTTAATTTAATTTATTGTTTATCTACCATTGTTTATATATTCCTAATATAGATTTTATTAGTTAAATATTTATCTAGAACATAATTTTTTAACCAAATGAGTATTGAGTGGATATGAATATCATGGTACATACCTGATATATACAATATGAGACCGTTTATAAGTAGTATATTTAACTACAAAAATACTTGTTAAATCTTTATTTGATTTCAGTGAATGTCATTACACAAACCCTAAAAAAATAAAAATTTTATAAAAGTCAAGCACTAGATTAAGCTCATTATAATCTTGCAGAAATTTCCTAATTTTCAATTGTACAAATTTTAATTAGTTTGATTTATTCTCATTTCTATAGGTAGTCCTAATAAAAAGCTATCTTACTTTAATTTATACCTTTTGAATTATTAGCTAATTTATTCAATATATTATTAGTTAATTTAATATTTATTTAAAATTTACAGTGTAATTTTTTAACCGGATGGATATTGAGCAGATATAGGTATCGTGCTACTTTATATATTTTCTTTTTCAAAAACAAAAAGTATTTTATATGCCCAAATTAATGTAATTTTTCTTTATACCCAAAAAAGTAATTTTATACCCAATTGGAAAATCCAATTGATGTAATTTGTTGTTTAGATATTCTTAATTTAATTTATTGTGTATCTACCATTGTTTATATAGTCCTAATTTAGATATTATTAATTAAATATTTATCTGGAACATACTACCCCTGTTCCAAAATGATGTTCCCATTACTTTTTCACATAGATTAAGAGAAAGTTTATTTAATAGCATTAAAAAAATAAATTTTAATATCATTTCCCTATTATACTATTTCATTTATTAATTATTCCAGTACAATAATTCTATTTTTTTAATAATTATGTACATTAAATAGGGGCATATAAGAGAACTAATATTTCAACTATTTCTAAAAAGGAAACTTGAGCATATTTTGAGATAGGCGAAAAAGGAAAACTGGACTATCTTTTTAGGACGGAGGTAGTAATTTTTTATCCAAATGAGTATTGAGTAGATACGAATATGATGATACATACCCGATATATACAATATGAGACCATTTATAAGTAGTATATTTATCTACAAAAATATTCGTCAAATATTTATTTGATTTCGACGGATGTAATTGCACAAACTCCTAAAAATTTTATAAAATTTTATAAAAATTTTATAAAAGTCAATAATCCAGCACTAAATTAAGCTCATTATCATCTTGTAGAACTTTCCTAATTTTCAATTGTTTAAAATTTTTTTTTTTATACAGGGGGATGATAGGGGAGGGGAGGGGAGGGATAATAGGGGTGGGGGATAGGATTCGAACCCAGGACCTCGATCTTGGAACATGAATACTTAACCATTGTTTGAATCCTTCCAATGGTTCAAATTCTAATTAGATTTATTCTCATTGAGTCCTAATAAAAAGCAATAATTAATTTCATATATAACTATTAATAGATCAAGTTTTAATGTGCTATTTGTAATTTTGATATTTTGTTTGTCATTATAATAATTATTACTTATTACGCCTCTAATGATTGTTATTCTAAAATCATGCTATTTTTTTTAAAGATTATGTATTGTTTATTTATTTTTAATTTTTTTAGTTTATATTTATTTATTTGTTAGACTAAAAATATCCAACAGAATATTATGGATACTTGAACAGGATACAATTGGGTATTATCTTGTTAAAAGGGTATTTAGAGTGGGTAGGATGTTTTGGGTAAGGAATTTTTTATCTAAACCGGTATTGAGCTAATACAAGTATCATGGTAAATGCTTGATACAAGTTAACCAATAATATTGTATGAATAAATTAGATGATTTAAGAATAAATTTATAATAAAACATTAAAAAAGTATATAAATTAGAATGTTATATCTAAAAAAATATTAGTCAAATCTTTACTTCATTTATGTGGATGTAATTATACAAACTCAAAACAATAAAAATTTCATAAATGTCAAGAATCTAGGACTAAATTAAGCTCATTACATAGCAAAACTTCCCTAATTTTTAGTTGTACAAATTTTAATTAGTTTGACATATGGTAGTCATCAATTGTATAGTATTAGAAATTTATTCAAATATATAAGATAAAAATTAATAATTAATTTCAAATATATATATTAATCATTAAATGAAAGGAGCAGCAGTAAAGACTTACCACGATTTTAAATTTATTTTATCATACACACTTTTATTACACGTATATTGTTGACATTTTTAAATGATTCTAAAGTATAAAGTGTTAGGTTGACATGAATAGTTTCACATATCATGATTATTGGTTTTCGTTATTGTATTGAAAATTTATAATAATTTTATTATTACATATTAAGTGGTCTTCTCGTGCAACACACATGTGAGAGCTAGTATATATTAAACAAGAGTTCTCTGGCGGAATTAGAGTCAATCGTCTATCATCGTAAGCACAAAGTCTTAATTTTTCCTGCCTAAGCATACCCTGACGTCATGCTTGACATCACACAATTACTAATCCAAATTGGACTCCGTATCTAACGGCATGACCTCTCCTCTCTTAGCCTTAAAATTCTCACAGGGAAATTGGCTGAATAGAGATATGGACAAAGCCTTTTGTTTAAATATAGTTTGACTCAAAAAATAGTAATTGAAATAATTCAAAAAACTTTTTAATTGAATATTTACCCATTTACCCCATTATTGCAAATAATTGCAGGCCCAAATCAATTGAGCCCTAACGTCTATTTCTTCTCCAAGCTCTGTGTCTCTCAGTCTGCCCTCCAACTGCAGCGGAAGAATTCAAAATCAACGACTCCCTCCCATACCCAAATGGAGTTTTGTTGCATTGATTTTGTTAACACCCGAGTTCTCTCTTCTTCACAGATGATGAAATCGAATCAGACGACCATGTTGGAGTAGTTGCAAAGCCCTTCAAAAATCTTAGCTCATTGCCTGACACAATTTTGTAAGACTTACTTTCTCAAACCCTTTTTGTTGAGGCTTTGCTAGCAAAGGCATTGCTTGGTCCCTTTACTTTTGTTCAACAAAATCAAACTTTTGTTGTAGGGTTACTGTGTTTGCTTGGACAGTATAATTTGTGCTATTTAAACTTCAAGAAATTTCAAAAGGTTTGTCTGAAGCAAGTGGAATACATATCAATATAATATGTATGATAAGTCATTGGCAATTACTTTTGATTTTGGTCCTGGTTTTCATGCTAACCGGGCTTTGCTTTGTGAATCATTCTAATTGGAGCTCTTGTTGAAGTAATTTTCTATTTATTGGAAGTTTATAACTCTTAATTTCTGTTGAACTTCCATCCAAATAAGCAGCACTGTTTTCTTAAGTGAATAAGAGCATGCATGGGTGATTGATTTTGGTTTATGGTAAAACTTCTTTCTCTTCAAAGGCACCTAGCATAAATGATTGCTATGCTTTCTGGGAAATTGTCGAGTACACCTATAGATGAGTAATTTTTCCTTGCAATATAAAAGTGGGCTAGTTTATCATTACAGTATAGCTATGCCAGTGGATTATTGCTTTCTGAATTGTCCCAATTTTAAATATAGTTTTGGTTTAAGAGTGCTTTTCGATGATGAAGCATCAATAATTCTTTGTTTGAAACGAGAAGAAACCAACCTGCTATTTTCATATTTGGATAATCAGAAAGTAGGTGCTTAAAAATGAGTTGAAATATGTCTTTATGAAATAAATAGCAACAAATTAAAGACACATCTTTATGAATCAAGAAGGAAAATTAAATACAAAGTCAAACTTGCCTCAATACTATGCTACTATGTATTCTAAACCCATACCAATAGCATTTGTATATATATGTGAAAAATAAAAAATAAAAACCAGCACGCTTCCCAATAAATATTTATAACTCATGGAACAGCCACATGTTTTAGAAAGGATTTAGAAAACCATCTAACCCCATAATAAAGTAAGGAAATTTTAGAACCATAAAGTAGCCATTCTATAGTATTGCACTTGCACAAAGAGATTTAAAGCAATATACATATCTGCATGTAGGACAAATAAGGATTACATGAGAGTGTGTGAAGAGATTATTAGTGGGTCATATCATCTAAAATTTCTTCTATTCCGTTTTGTAAGATTGACATACCAAAACATAAAATTCTATTTCACTTATCAGAATGCTAGACAAAAATGGAGGTCAACTTTTAAACTTGCCACCGTATGGTTTAGACATCAATGCTATTCTATGAGTAAATAGTTTTCCATCTACTTCCATATTCATTATGCTACATATTTATATTTTAGTTCATTGATGGAATAGTATGACTATTCTATATCTGTATTTAATCACATATCCTACGATTTGTATGTTGTTCTTATATGCGACAATATGCTGGTCATAGTTAGTCTCTATCCAAAGTTCATATTGCATTTTACTAACGAATATCTTCTGTGTTGAATTTATTTATAGGAGGAATACAGGTCAAGTAGATTTTGCAAAATCACGCTACTCTGGAGCGGCCCTCTTTTGCTCTAACTTAGTCATAACTAAACGGATATGTACAATAGAATTGTGGTCAAATGGTCAAGATTATTGCGTATCATGTACATTAACTTGAAAGAAACTTGTCCACTCCAAACACCACAAACACAGTGGGGTGTGGTAAAGAGACGCATTAGTAACTCCCCTATGAACGGAGGGGCATAAAATGGCTGAAGAACAGCATCACTACACCCGTGTTGCGTTTTCAAACAATCGCTAAACCTATGCCGTAATAATGCCACCTTCGCAGCGTGGGTCCATGATGGACTGAAATGAGTCAAAATCGCCAGCCACTTGACATAGTCATCCGTACTGTGTTTCCGTACGTGTTTTTAGTGTGTTTAGTGAGTGTAAGCAACTCATCCCAATTTGTTTATTTTGACCCCCAAACTTTGATAATTCTACAAAATTAATCCAAACACGCCTTAATTTGTACAATCTGGCTCTAATCTTGGATTTTAACCTACAATTTACCAAACTAAACATAAATATGTACTTTTAGACAAAATATTACATAATTAACGACATCTGTAAGAGGAATTAAATACCAAAACTAAACACCTATCAATCAACATCACTATGCCTATGCCGCGATTGCGCCACCGTCGCGGTATGAGTCTGTGATGGTCTGAATTGAGTCTCAAATTGAATGAAACTTAACATCCTTGACCGTAACGTGTCTCCGTGTACATTTCTAGTGTGTTTACTGAGTTTGAAGGAGCAGTCCAATGAGTTTTGGACATCACATTAGCTTTATTTAACATGATCTAGTGCATCTACTCCCTAGGCTGAAATGTGTTGACGTAAATTGGCATTAGCAAAGAAGCCATTTAAGTGCATCCGAGTAAAAAAAGGGTCCAGAAATCAAGAAAGATCACCGTCACTGCGCCTATGCTGCGATAGCGCCATGGTCGCAGCATGAGTCGTTGACCAGCTCAAAATCGAATGTAACTTGGCACCTTATACTGTACCATGTCCCTATGCATGTTTCAAGTACATTTTGTAAGTTTAGAACTGCGATCGAAGGAGTTTTGACACTACATTACAATATAAGTTACACAATATGACGTTATTCATACTTACCACCAGTATGTGCAAATGCCAGCTAACAATGGCTCGAACACGTTGATGTTTGTCCCGGTTCAGTAGGGAAGCCATTTGAGTGCATCTCAGCATAAGGATTGCCCCGAAATCAAGAAGGATTACCATTATTGAGCCTATATCATGTTTGTACCATCATCGCAGCATGAGTTCGTGATAGCATCAATCAAGGCTAAATCAAATGAAACTTGACACCCTCGACCATAACGTGTCCCCGTGCACATTTCTTGTATGTTTCCTAAGTTTGGAGGAGCGATCAAACGAGTTGTAGACACAACATTACTATATAACTTATATAATATCACATTAGTTATATTTACCACAATTGAGTACAAATGCCTACTTCTCAGGCTCAAACGTGCTGATATATATTGGGTTCAGTAGGGAAGCCATCTGAGTGAGTACTGGCGAAAAAGAGGGCCCCGAAATCAAAACGAATCACTATCACTACACCAATGCAGCGACCAACACAGCGATAGAGCAACATACACGGCATAAGTCCGTGATGGCCCGTCTTTTGAATCGAAATCGAATGTAACTTGACGCTTTGGAGTCACATTCGAATGCGTTGTAGCTACGATAGTGCATTACAACTTACAAAATCGTATAGGTTGTAGATATCACGATGACGATAATTCTATACTTTACTGCCTCAACGACATTGGTCCAAGTTGAGATATGGTAGGGAAACTCTTTTTCTGGTTATTAGGAAAAAGCCCATCACTACACATATGCTGCTAAAATGTCATCATCACAACAAGTATGCCATGGTGGCCTAAATTGCAATGAAATCGAATGTGAATAGACGTGGTCGACCGTACAACATACTATGGCGCATTTTAATTGTGGTTACAGCATGTGGATGTGCAATCGAATGAGCTTTGGTGACCACAATTTGCAGTTGCTTGGTGAGAACACATTACTAAGTATGAAACGCACTACCGAGTACAGTTAACATACTGAGCAAGCTTCAACATATTGACCTATGATAAAGAATCCCATTGCATACGTCTTAGTCAAAGGAGGCCACATAAATCCAATCAGAAGCCTATCAATGTACCTATGTTGCATTATTAGGCACTATCACTGCAATGCGTTCCATGATTGACTGCAATGGCCCTGATTTTCAACACAATGAAAAGCACCCGTAACTCTATGATCCCAAAATGTATAAAAAAAACTACCATGTATACAGATATGCATCTTGATTACAAATTTACACAAGTCTTAGATACATACTGTAGTGTCATGCCGCCTGAACTCTACCTCACTGCCATCACTGTGCCCATGCCGTGATGGTGTTAAGCATCACTACACCGGTGTTGTTATAGGAGAAACAACCCTACAGTATTTATACTCACTTTTCCAATACAACCACATGCATATGCAGTATTTTCTACTCAAAAATAATCTGGAAACCTTCATATAAAAAAACTGAAGTGGAAAAAGACTATGGTAAGTCATAACTAGAAAGGAATTTCATATCCAAAAGATTCAAAACCTTCCCAAATATATACATGGGTATTTGGATTCACAAATTTACATCCAATTTAACCAATGCTATCTATAATGTATCCACACTGTCCATTACTACGTCACAACAACAAGAAAATAGAGTTTAGTTCATAACTATTGCTTTATTTATTCTTTATCAAACTAATACTACTTAAATAAAAACAAGATTTATCACTTGACGACTATCACATACCAACAACAGTATTACAATCATAGACAACACAATAAAAAAAACAAACGGAATGAATTTTCAACATGTATAACTACGAACAAATCAGTAAAGGCAAAACACACAATTGAAAACATAACTTTATATGCATTCAAATTAGTTAAACTGTAAAGAAGATATCTAAAATCATAAAGAAAATGAAAATTATGTTCAGACTAGTATAACGGCATGAATGTTGTGATATGGTACAGATCACATCATTTATACTGTGGTATCACCTGAAGCCTAATATCATTTTAGAACAAATATGTAAGTTCCAAAATTCAGTCACAACTATTAAAAGGAAAACACTGGTTCAAACTGGCATAACAACATTAATGATGTTAAGTATTATAAATCACCACACACATTCCTTTATCAAAACTAAAGTACCATATCATTAGTAGAATAATGACATTGAATCTAAAATAAGTTAAAACTATATGGAAAGAAAAAATTGTTCAAACTGACATAAGAGCCTGAATGTCGTGATTTTGTACAGGTCACAGCACATATGCCCTGATCTTGATCTAACTATTGTAGTCACAGTAAAAAGAGGATACAGACTTTCATTCTTTCCAAAACTGTAACAAGATTGAGTTCCTTAATTTATATTGATCTTTTTTGTTCTTCAAAAGCAATTGAGAGTTTTGAATCTTACCCCAATACATAAACAAAATTACATTTTCTTGAATGAACAAATGTGGAGATTTTGATCATTCTTGAAGACCCATTTCGAGAAGATCATGTTGCCATTTCCTTCATCAACTTTTCCAAAGAGACTCTTCTCATTGCCCGCTAATCAGCACTCTCTTGGTGTTTCCCTCCGTCTGCAAACCTTATCTTCATTTTGGGGGTGGAATAGAGTCAACGTTAGTAGAGGGTTAGGTGGGCGTAGAGAGAATTTTTATTTAGTTTTTTGTTTTTTAATTACCTACCCTACCTGTACAAAATTTATGGAAGAGACCTTTTTTAAATTAAAGTTTGTTTTGACGTTTTCTTTTAACTAAAACCCCCAATTTTGACCGTCCGTCACCATCCTTCTCCTGATCTCTCTTTCTTCGATTATGCTATGCCTTTTACTGAGATTCAAAGAGATTCGCTATTATCTTCTGCTAATAATCTTCCAAACCTAAGAAAAATCCCTACTCGCCATTGGGTTCAAATCAACACTATCAAAATTGGAGTTATTTTGATAGAGTGGTGGCCCGGTGAAGAGCACTGTTTGCACATGATCTGGATGAAGTTATACTGAAAGAAGCATCTTAAGAGGACGTTTACATGGTAATTCAGAATTCAATGTACTAAAACTTTTTACTTAATTCTATTTTCCTTTTAGATTTCTCTTTGTGGTGTTTTTTGTTTACTTTGTTTTAGTTTGAGACTAAAAAATTGTGGGTTAGTTAGGATTATGCATAATTCAGTTCAGTTGGTGGTACTTTGATTTTGTAGAATCAGTTTAAGTGGGAAAGTGGATAGGGGATGTGACATACTTGGATTTTACTACAATGAAATATAGCCACTTATGGGGGGTTTCCAGTTAAATTCCTACTTTTGTGGTACTTGTTTGACATTTTTTTCCAAGGAAAATATTTTTCACCTTTTTGGTCACGTGACCACATTTTCCTTGAAAATAAGAAAAATATTTTCCTATGAGGTGTAGGTTTTTTGTTTTCTAGGTAATTCACACTTTTTCCCAGAAATTTCACTTTCAATTAAACGCTTTATAATTCATTTTCTATAGAATTCAATTACTAGTAATTCAATTGACACGAAAATTTTTTCTTTTCAAGTAAATTTCATGCTTGTAATCTAACGCATCTAAAATAAAAAAAAAAGGAAGTATTAGGCTGAGTCTGCTTTAAATTGAAAAATAAGTTGCGACAAGCCTTAAAAAAGCACTTCATGGGCCTATTGGGCCTATAAATATGGGCTGGCCCAACTCAGACCTTACCTCAATTTTGGTCTTTTTACTGGGTTTTCCTGCCTCTATCTATATATATAATGAGAATAAGGTCTCTTTATTGCGTTTTCCCACCAAAATGCAACTGGTGACTATTGCTGTACCTTTTAATTATTACTCTCTTTATATCTGGAATTTACTTATTATATTTAATTTCCTCTTCACTGTATTTTCAAAATTTGAGAACTTTCCTTTTAAATCAAGAATCCCATCATTAACTTATTCAAAAATTCTTTTAATTACTCTCTCTCTCTATGTGGAATTTACTTATTCTATTTAATTTCCCCATCATGTGTTCTAAAAATTTGAGACTTTCTTTTTGGATCAATAATCCTTCATTAACTTATTCAAAAATTGAGAACTTCATTTTGGATCAACAGTTCTTTCTTAATTTATCAACAGAATGCGAAATCATGAGCCATTTTTTCATCTCTGCATTGGTAATTGGTATATGATTCTTTGAATTATTTTCTATGCATCTCCAAAGTTACATTCATGGTTTCCTTTTTTTTTTTTTAATTATAAAACCACTTTAATAGTTTTGAGATTTACTAAGGTGATTTTTTTCTTCAACATTTTTTGGATAGACAACCAACAAAATATTATTAGTGTGGACGGCTTATTTAATCATTTGTGAGAATACATCATTGTAGCATCGTTTGCTCTAAATCCCGCCCCTTTTAGTTTATTATTAAGATGTTGTTTATACTATGGATGATAAATAAATTTCTATTTTAGAGCTTATGTTATGATTTACAACTTAATATGCCATCTAGATTTTTTTATACTGTTACATTATTATGATATAATTAAGAAAACAACGAGATATAGCCGGATCTTACTTGATGGTATCACTACAAGAAAATGAGTATTTTACCCACACATAAAATAGCCACACATACTATGTGTAGATATTTAGCGATACATAATTTTGATATGTGTGGATAATCTAATATGCATATTTGATTTGTTTTTGGATGTTTGTTATGTGTGGTTAAAGACTTTCAGTTACAATTAAATCTAGTGGGAGAAAAAATTGCATGTTTAAAGATTGGCACGGATTTATAATTTTTTCAATAATGCTAAGGTGGCTTTTTTAACTAATTATATTACCTGCACATAATTATAAATGTTATTTATGTGTAGGTAATTCTTCAAACTTTATGTACACATTGTGAAAAATATTAAATATGTATGATTTAAGTATCAAGTAATTATTATATTTATTGTGCCATGTAAGTGATGACATGTGAACAAAATGAAAACATAAATTCACCTACTTAATTACATTTCATCATTTTCTCCCCAAATTCCCTTATTCCTGATTCAATTCCACCGCCCTTGAAAAAAAAATCCACCAAATCGTGCTTCCTCTTTCCCGAATTTCAAACACTATACAAAAATTAATTGAGGAAATTTCATCAGACATTAAATTAGAGACAAAATAAGTCATACGTCCCCATTAGTAATAATTAATTTTGGGTGTATGAGTATTTTGGACTCTATTACAATTACGTAGGACGAATATAAAAGCTTTTGTTCCCAAAAAATTACATATAAATAAATTCTATGAAAAATTAGTTAAGGCAAGTTGAAGTGGGTTATAGATTTCAGGCCTATCAGTCTGTGTAACGTGCTTTATAAGATCGTCTCTAAGATAGTTGCTAATCGGATGCGATGAGTCTTGCCCTCTTTAATCTCGGAGAACCAGAGTGCATTTATTGGTGGATGACATATTACCAATAACGTTATCTTAGCATTTGAGTGCATCCACTCGCTTATGAAGAAGAACAATGGCACGAGAGGCTTTTTGGCCCTTAAGTTGGATTTAAGCAAAGCATATGACCGGGTTGAATGGGTTTTTCTTGTTGAAGTTATGACGAAAATGGGGTTTTCAGCTAAATGGCAGCAATTAGTTTTGAATTGTATTAGCACCCCTAGTTTTTCTTTGCTCATTAATGGTACAGTGAGGGGCAAATTTAAATCTTCGAGGGGTTTGCTCCAAGGCTGCCCTCTTTCTCCATATCTTTTCCTTTTTGTGGCGGAAGCTTTATCTGGTTTGATTAGAAAGTCGGAGGGGCAATGAGCTCTTATAGGTATCAGTTGTTCTAGACATTTTCCTTGCATTAGTCACATCTTGTTTGCTGATGATTCTCTCATTTTTCTTCATGCTAACGGGTCTGATGCTTCTCACTTCTTATCACTTGTACATAAATATGAGATGGGTTCGGGTCAGAAAATTAACTTGGAAAAATTTTCTATTGTATTCAGCCCTAATGTTCCAGTCGGCGAAAGGAATCATATTTGTCGTCTTTTAAATATTGGAAATATTGGTTTGTCCAACACATATTTGGGCTTCCCTATCTATGTAGGTCGGAAGAAGAAACGTTGTTTTGCAGCTTTGCATGATAGGGTATTGAAGCGAGTAAGGGGATGGAAGCGCACTCTATTTTCTGCAGGGAGATGAGAGGTTCTCATCAAGGCTATTCTACAAGCACTGCCAACTTATCACATGAATCTCTTTCGATTGCCCGAAGCTATCATCCAGAAACTGCAAACTGCTATTAATCAGCTCTGGTGGGGTGGAGATGACAGCCGAAGAAAGATCCATTGGACCTCTTGGCAGATGCTATGCACTTCAAAGCAAGCGGGCGGCCTTGGTATTCGCAATCTTGAGTGTTTTAATCGCGCAATGTTGGCAAAGTGTGCATGGAAATTGCTTAATGATAGTACCTCATTGGTGGCACGAGTACTTAAGGGTAAGTACTATCATTCGTCCTCTTTTTTCTGAGGCTGTGTGTAGGAATGGGGATTCTTTCATTTGGCGTAGCATTATCTGGGACAGAGGCATTATATACTTAGGGGCACGTTGGAGGATTGGGGATGAACATTTAGTGCATGTATTTGAGGATCTTTGGTTGCCTAGCAACTTTCCATTCAAACCAATTATGACTAAACATGACGGCATGCAAAAAGTAGCTGATTTACTAACCGTTTTGGGTGGATGGAATGTCCAGAAGCTTGATGATCATTTTTGGGTACCAGATCATATCTCTATTCTCTCCCTTCCAATGGCAGCCTTAAATCGGGTGGACACACTCATTTGGCACTACAACAAGAGTGGAGAATACATGGTTAAGATCGGAAGAGCGTCGTGTGGGAAAGAGTGTAGGCAATGGTGTAGATCT
>CAVNYN010242444.1:0-17669 GCA_963692815.1 Nyctanthes arbor-tristis | reverse complement strand
CTTTTATGAGCCTGATCAACTTGTAATTGTGTTAGTGAATTCGTGAGGAAACCGAGAGGTAAGTCACCAATTTAGCACTTCAATAGGAAACATAAATTACATAGAAGATAGAGATATACTTTTATGATTTGTGTAACCGCAAAAATGGTTTCTTGTTAATTAATGCACTCAGCTAGGGGTTGAAATTCACATAGAGATATAGTGGGTTTACTTGGTTGGGTAGATTTGAATTTGCTCGAGAGAGGTTTTCAATTAAACTTGTGAAACTGGTTGTGAGCACGTGATGGTGAATTGTCATGAGTGGAATTGTATAATTGGAACGCCTGTTTATTGTGGATTCGTGAGTCTCAACGCTTTCATTCATATATTTTCTAGTCTATTAATTTGAATTGCTTCTTAGATTAAAATAGATAGAGCATTTAATTGATAGTTTAAACAATCTCATTATTCTTTTACAAACTTTTAATTTCCTTATTCAATTGGTGTGAAATTGACTTAAGTGAAATATGTGACAACTTTCCCTGTGGGATCGATATTCGGGACTCGTCTAGTCCTATACTACTTGAACGGTATTGTGCACTTGCGATTTCGCCTGTCATATTACATCTACTTTGTCTTGGAGAATAGAAAGTTTAAAAAGACTAAAAAGGGCTAAGAATCTCATCTTTTATGGCGAAAAAAATAATTATTAAAAAACAATCACCAATCATAAAGTAATTGCAAATAGGTGTGTGTGCACATGTTGGAATTTGGAAACAATTCACTCAATAGCCTCAAACACAACTTTTTGAAGCCCAAATGATTGCCGAAGCCCACTTAAGAAGCCAATAAGAGCCCGATTTCTAAAGCAGAAGTCAAAAATCCTAATTGGAATAATTTGTACAAAGAAAAGGTCGACACCTATTTTTTTTTTGAAAGAAAAAGATTTTCATTTCATAAGCCAATATACATAACGATACAAGTCATCCTTCACGTCTAAAGGCTCTTCACTTCTTCAAAGATTCTCTCTTATTCAGCGAAATCTAGTTGATTTTAGCATCTTTATTTTTTCAACTATCAACAATAGTGAGTCTTCCATCACATTACTTTTTCAGCCGTATCCAATTTTATAATGAAGGATCGTCTCTATTTCTTGTCAGTATCTGTGTCGTATTGTGTTTATACAGTACTTCATCATTTTCGGTATGTCCAAGCTTTAGAATTCCTGCTCAGACTAGAAAACCCTACTCAAGACCAAGCAGCATGGTTTCCTACATACATTATTTTTACATAATCTAGTAGTGTACTCCTTTCTAACCACACATTCTCCAAATTATAATATGTCTCCATAAAAAATCTCCAGAAATTGTAAACAATGCCAACATCCATCTCAAATACTACCATGAGGCAAATAATAGCAGAAGGGAAGAAAATTATAATTATAATATGAGTAATAGTAGGTGAGATATACTAAAGAAAAGCATCAATCCTCTCAGGAAACAAGATGATCCAATGCGTCAAAAATCAAAAGGCTACTAACGTAGCATAAGCTCGAATTTGGTAGGATAGTGAACTTGATTTAGTGGCTATTTGATTCTCATGATTGATATTGATTTATAAAAAGAAATTATAATATGGTGAAATGAGTATTATAAATTTAATAAAAGTTTGAAATTTGTAAATATAAATGAGCACTTGTCAAATCAATTATCAAATCAGAAGCAGATAAAAGTATAAACAAAGTATTTGACTAGAATCTGGATTATCTGTTAGATTATAATCTATTATGTGGTATCATTTTATTGATTGTTTTTTTGTAAAAAATAAACAATTGCGACTTGAATTTTACTTTTTGACTTTTTAAAAAAAGTGAAATCAATTCAATGATACTGTGTGACAGATTATAATCAAATTTGCCTAACACATTCTCAACAGAATTGATAATGAGAATCAAATCACCTTTAAACCCAAGCAAAATAATGAAGGATTCAGAAAATACCTTCTAGGAATGGTTCCACCAGTAAACTTTCTGTACCTGAAAATGAACCACGGGGATCAAATTCATTATAACGATAAACTTCGTTTTCATTAGCTGGAGTTGGTGCTTGAGGAGGTAGTGGTCGTCACAGGGCCTGGATTAATTACTTGGAGGAAACAATGCTTTAGCAACATTTGCTTGTGCTGATTCAACATTTTAAGAGCAAAATTGACGTGAGGAAAAGCTCAAATTTACGTCCTCTAAACTCAAATAATATAGTAAACTAACTCTCATTGAACTTGCCACATAATTTATTTAATCCAATTAAAGCACGTGTCCAATTCACCCCTTCCGGTTTCTCGTTATTTAGAAATAAATTTTTCCTTGGGTTTTTTTTCCCTCAGCTGTTTTCCCCATATTAATCTTGCCCTAAGTGCAACATGGAGTTAATACCTGTCACAGAGTGCAGGATTGCTTACGGTACCAAGTCCACGCTTATTTTTCTTATTTTTCCACCGAAGTTAATTTACTCTGCACCCATTGCAATGTCAGCTGCCTATGGTGGTGGAGATCATGTCACCAGTTCTCCGGCGAAGGACCTTCGGGCAGTTCTGGGCTCGCCTGGAATCCACCTTGGCCCAGCCTGTTTCGACGCTCTCAGCGCTAAGCTCGTGGAGAGAGCTGGCTTTCAATTCTGCTTCACTACCGGTTTGTGGGTCTTGCTTTAATTCATTTCACCGGTTGTCTGATTCACAACCCCCAATCCCGGCGGGATTTTCTGGAAGTTTTGAGTGTTTCTTTTTATTTCTAGATTGAGAGTAAATGTAATCCGAGCTAATTCTCGATTAGGAAAAATGAACACCAATTCACCGAAGTCTGCCAGGACTCTCCCTAACTCCGATTCAAGTGTCATTTTACTGACTCAAATTAATTTTTTTCCAAATTTGTTGCTCAATTGCACTTTTTGTTTCATTATGCCATTGGCTCAAAAGAGCTGCCTTTCTTAACTGCATTTCCGTTTGCAGCAATGTTTGAATTTGTTGCATCAGCAGAAAATTTTTGAAATAAGCTTTTTTTTTTTGCATAAAGATCTTTGAAGTTAGGCTTAAAAAATGTAAAAACAACAATGGAATTGAGAAGCAGTGTAAAAATAAAGCTATTTCAAATCTTTGATCCATTCCCAGTCCTCCATGTACAGCCTGCTTACTGGACCTTCCATTTGGTTGCAAATTCTTGAGTGCTGGACTATGTAAATTTTCATCCTGCCACTTGTACCAATTGCTCCTTGCATTCCATTTCAAATTCATGGAAATGCAACTCAGTCATTTGCCACCAGGAGTCTGTCTAGTTGTTTTCTCCCTGCAAAAGCATGCTGTTCTATTTTATTCTAAATCTTTAATAACTTTCATTAGTCCTAATAATAGGAATATTGTGTACTGATCCACAACTGAATGGTCTCTTTTGTATTCAGTATTTTCCTGGCAGGAAAAAATTATTCATCCTAGAGGAAATGGGATTGGGGCTGGATATTCTAATAATAATATTCTTATTAAACTATTTTGAAGAGAAAATCTCACATATCAAAATTGATGCCATCTTTAGGGTTTGGAATATCTGCTACCCGCTTGGGATTGCCAGACACTGGATTGATTTCGTATGGCGAGATAGTGGATCAAGGACGACAAATAACTCAAGCAATTTCCATACCAGTTATTGGGGACGGTGATAATGGGTATGGTAATGCTATGAATGTGAAGAGAACCGTCAAAGGTTATATTAGTGCTGGATTTGCGGGAATAATTCTTGAAGATCAGGTTGATATTGCAGTAGAACTTCTCTTTCAACATCTCAACTACTTTTATTTATCTTCTCTGGTTAGCTTGTTTGTCAAGTATCTGATACAGATCTTATTTGTATGTTATATTTTTCATGTTAAATCAAGCGGAGAAGGGTGTGCTTTTGGAGTAGGGTGAAATTAACCAATAGTCGCAGCTATGTTTTTACCTTCTCAACTACAATATATCTGTTGAAAATTAATGTTATAACAATCAATCAAACTGTCATATCTATGTAAGCAACAATATCTCTGGTGCAAAATGCTGTAGCAATCAAGCCTCACATCTATGTGATCTAATTCCTGCCGGATAGTTATATGCTGCTATTTGTGGATTTGCATACTGGAGAATGAAGCATACCAGTAGGTTAATTTTTTTTTTCCAGACGATGAAAGATGATTATTATCGAAGAATGTGATAGCCGAGCATCACCTTACTACTTTGTATAGTCATGTAGAAAGCTGTATCTTTTCTGTCATGTGTTTGTATTTTCTTGTTCTTTACAGGAATTTCTAACCAAAAAGTCCAATTACTGTCAGTAAAAAAAAAAAAAAACATAAAAAAATATAGAATAAAACACGATTTTCAGATCCTACTGTTCATTGCTTGCAATGGTGGTTTTGGAAGGTTTCTCCCAAAGCTTGTGGTCATACAAGAGGTCGTAAAGTCGTGTCTAGAGAGGAAGCAATAATGAGAATAAAAGCAGCTGTTGATGCTCGAAAAGAAAGCGGCTCTGATATTGTTATAGTGGCACGGACTGACTCTCGTCAAGCTGTGTCCCTCGAAGAAGCACTCTGGAGGTCACGTGCTTTTGCCGATGCTGGAGCTGATGTTTTGTTCATTGATGCTCTTGCTTCTAAAGAAGAGATGAAAGCCTTCTGTGAAGTCTCTCCAAATGTTCCAAAAATGGTACGCTCTTCTACTTTCTACCTGTTAAGGCTTTAAGTTTAGCATATATAATCTTTTGTGGTTGTGGGATAGGGTCCTTTCTAAACAAGGTATCCTCAAAATTTTCAAATGTTTAAAGCATAGAATTTTTCATCTGTAATTTTTTTTTTTTTTAATATATATACACATTCAATTAAAGAATGTTTAATTTCTCTGCTGTTTTTCATTCTTCAAGCAATATTAGAAGGTACAAAGTGATGACAATACCAGTATCAGGCTTATATTTAAAAAATAAATATTGAGCGGGTTAAAATTTGGCAATTGATTTACATCATTCAACTGCAAATGGTTAAGAAATGGGATCATTCAACTAAGCAGATTACAGATAAGCGAGGAAACTCAGTGACACATAAGAGAAAGAAAATACATGGAAACAGTCTTTCTGCTTTTGACGTAATGGGATATTCTTAGGCATCAAGATTCTTATGTAGGAGACACGAGCAATTTCATCATGTCTCTTCATAACATGCCTCTTTGAACCTTCCTTATGTAGCTTTTGTCTTCTCTGCTTAGATCCTATTTGATTCTTAGTGATAATAATTGTTTTTCACCCTTCTTTCTATTTCAGATTCTGACGATGTTTTTGAGTCTTATACATATTCTTTTACAGAGAAACAATTCTCTTTTTTCTCTCTTTTCTTGAGTCATCTGGATGAGGTCGTAGATTTTTTCATCTGTTTCTCTGACTCATTTCATGGGTTTTTAATTGAAGAGTGCTTATTCTGACATATGTCTTTTAAGGGAATTTTGGAGTTGGCCTTGATGACCTTAAACTTATCTCTAAAGTGGGAGCACATATTTGATGCAATTAACAATTAAAGTTTGCAGCTGGTGTGCAGAAGACCATTACAATACAAGGCTGATGAGCCTTCTTTAATTGCTTGTTCACTTGTGTTGTCTCGGTCTTCAGTTATGAAAATGTCTTCCCTCTTCACTTGTTTCTTTTGTGCACAGGTTCTTGATTTTTCTGCATAGAAGTAAAGGAAATTAGATAATTATTATCAATAGCAGGAGGAGAAAAAAATTATTCGATTGGAACCAATAAGATGAGATTGACCCACTTTAGTGCCCGGCTGCTCCAATTTAAATTTTGCTGAAACGCTGGTTAACAAGTCAAACTTCATTTCCAAATTCCAACACGACATCTTTGTTGTAGGGAAATAATTTTACATTTCTCCTTGATCTTCCGACTTCTGCACCACAAAAATCTCCTAAAATATTACTTTTGATAAATTACTTCCCCAAAAAACTGCATTAAAGAGGCCTTAGTTTCCAATGTTTGCTGTTAGAGAAGGAAGAATGAGATTAGTGTTAGAGATTTCAGAAATTCTAAGTGGATCAACTTGATCCAGGATTTGTAATTAAATTGGAGCTGACTCTAATTGTTGATGCCTAAGGGAGTTCTGATTGTGATCTTCGTCTCTTAAGTGGCGTCAGCTCATTCACGTAGAGTGTTCAAGTTATGAATAATGATCCTGTCAATTGTCATGTACTTCCACTCTCCGACTTTACGAAGCTTCTATCTTCATCTTTTAATTTTGTGTTGGGTAAAGGGACATCATTTCTCCCTTGATTTGTAGAAATACAAGTACATCATTTTGGTGGCCTAGCACGTAAGTCATGTCAGCATATTGTGTATTACTTGAATGTATGAGAACTTGAATTTTTTCTCTTATACTTATTCCTGTCCACGATATCAAAGTTAAATTTCCTTTTATAGTTTTCTCTATACTGTTAAGAGAATTACATTTGTCCATGTAATCTTTATTCCATGAATGTAGTATTACTATTTCTATGATATCTTTTTATAGTTGGCGTGAGCTGTAATGAAAAACATTTTAATCGTGTCCAGGCTAATATGCTTGAAGGAGGGGGGAGGACCCCAATACTTAGTCCTATTGAACTTGAAGATATCGGATACACACTTGTAGTATATCCACTGTCATTAATGGGCGTATCTATTCGCGCAATGCAGGTAATCAGTTACTATAGGGTTTACAATGAGTATTCAACAATTTTTAAGTACTTAACATTACAGAACTGAAATTTGCAAGCTGAAAAATTGTGTGGAGATTCTTATGTTGGCTATTCTCCATTTTTACCGTCAAGTGAATTAGTGCAGGGTTGTTGAGCTTTGTCTATCAGGTAAAAGGGCATGTGAATGTAGATATGCACAAGACCGTAACTTCTTTTAACTCCAAATATCTGATACCTTTCGATTATATTTTGAGGCTTTAGCAGTGGCTTCTAACATTTTACACCTCTGTTGAAATTGCATGTGTGAATTTCCAAAGAAATAGCCTGTGCCTCACCTACTTTGTCATTAAAGAGCATTTTGGTCCCCACCTTTCATTGTTATAGTAGTTGGATCCTTGTTTTGGATTTTGTCCAGTTTCACAGCGAAACTGATAATGTGTCAAGGAAAAATTATGCTAATAAGCGAATGAAAAAGAAATAAAATGATAATCTTCCCCCATGTCCCACCCAACCTCAGCAAGATCCTTGCTTGGGGTCAACCACCACAAACTCACCCTACTTCCGTACCTTTGCATCTCCCACCTCTCCTTGGTTCTGTGCCCGCTTCCACTTGCAGCACCTTCCGCCGTCACTGAACCACCATCCCATCCAACTTCATCCCTCCTTCCTGGTCCACCTCCAGAACACTACCCGGTTATCCACTTTTAGCCCCTCCAAAACTGTAGTATGAACAATACAAAAATAAGGTTCATCTTTGTGAAGATACCTTGTACTTTGCAACATCTACCGTGATTTTCTCCCTTCTCTCTCTCTCTCTCTCTCTCTCTAAAATTGAAAGAAATTGATGGTCTTGAAACTGTTGACGCTAATATAAGATTAACATATTTGCATGAAACGTGGGTGTCTTCCCAGCTTTTTGTGTCGGAAACACACTGATGTTGTGTTATCCATGGGAATGATAAGACTCTGTTGGGATGGTGTCATGGATGATGATACAAGCATTTTAAAGTTTGTAGCCAATCAATCTATGAGACCTCATTTCTTAAACCTTTTCTGAAGGGTTTTCTGAAGGGGGGGGGGGGCTAAGACAAGGAAGTGGTCACAAAGAAAAATGCTTGGAACTTCACTGCTTATCAAAACTCCTTGTGCCAGACATCAATTTCCACTCTTTTCATATAGTGCCTCCATCCCATTTATATTAGCCTACATTTCCTTTTTCTCGTCTCCCAATTATATATATAGTCTTGTCTCTATATTAGGAGTATTTGCTTTGTTCCTTTTAGTAATATATACCCTTGTTAGGGCTGAGTTATAACCATTTATTTTAACAAGGTTAGATTAGGAAAAAAATTTACAAAATTTACTTTTCCGATAACATGCTTAATCTTTGTGAAAAAGCAAACAAGCCTAAAAAGGACGCAAGGAGTATATGGAAGGATAGACTATATGTGATGGGTCATGGCTTTATTAGTAATTATCCTTGTTTCACTTTGTGAATTCTTCCATTCTATCTTCAAATTTGTTTTGGGTAGGTATATAAGTAGCGGATGTGGAAAACTAGAAGCCTTGCTCCCTCTCTCACTAGCTATAAAATGAGTGAAAGCCTGTGTTGAAATATTAATTTAGAAAATATGGCATAAGTTTCTTTGCGTTCTGGCTAGGACTTGGTTTGCAACTGCAATTCAGTTATGCTACATGCTACCCTCTATTTAATAAATTGGCATATATATATATATATATATATATATATATATATAGAAGTAAATCTAAGTAATTTCATTTGTATGTTGTACAGGATGCTTTGTTGGCTATTAAAGGAGGTCGTGTACCGTCTCCAGGAAGTATGCCATCTTTTGAAGAAATTAAGGAAATTGTAGGTTTTAATACATATTATGAAGAAGAGGAGCGATATGCTACTAAAACCAGTCAACTTCCTTCAGAAAGAGGTAAGTGTAAGTAATTTGTTTGATTGGACATCTGGTCATCTTTAACATGGAATCCATACCATAGCTTGTTAGAATTAACTCAGTAGCAGCTGGGCAAAATGTCAAGTTGAACTCCTAATACACTGATTACAGAAGGAAAAAAAAAATTCAGAATTATATGGACAGTGCGGTTAGCTTACTGATGCCGAACAGACATAAGAGCTTGCAAGCACTTAAGAAATTAAGACAACAACTTGCAAGTTAAGAAATCAAGACTTGCCCTGAAAGTAATTTGTTTCATAAATTGAAAGGTGAAGAATACTATGAATTAAGCCCTCTATTTATGGGGTTCAAAATAAACCTATAACTAGTCAAACTAATAAAGGAAATAATAGAAACCACTAGAACAATTAAAAAAAAAAAAAC
This sequence comes from Nyctanthes arbor-tristis, assembly GCA_963692815.1. Taxonomy (NCBI): domain Eukaryota; kingdom Viridiplantae; phylum Streptophyta; class Magnoliopsida; order Lamiales; family Oleaceae; genus Nyctanthes; species Nyctanthes arbor-tristis. The sequence continues at coordinate 8,601 of CAVNYN010242444.1, read as the reverse complement.
CCCTAATTCGACTGATTTTTTAAAATTATTCTAGAATAAACTTTTCCTTTCCATCTTGTATCACTTATCCTTGAAAATCAAGCATGCAATTCAATTTCCTACTTTCCCTTTATCATCACATAGTCTACCATTTTGAGCAATGTCCTCAAAGGATCTTTTACTATGTGCCATACTCTATTTAAATATCGGGTTATTCCTCAAAAAGCAGCAATTCATACAACATCGAGTGCATTCTCACGAGAAGAGAAATCAAAATGCAGAAGATCGTGTTGTCGAAATATTAACTCCTGAGGTGTACAATGAATATATTGCAGATGGCTCAGGGGGTCAATGCTCTGGGATTTGGTCTAAGAAATTGAGAGTGAAAATCACTGGCCGAGATGGATTTGAAAAACTTGATATCCGTACACCTGTAAGTCACATTTCCTTTTAAAGAAATCGCAGATTGTTATGCTATATCATGCTAGCCAATGTGAAGGGGCCAAAAATCTTATATCATACAAGTAAATGTCTACAAGTAGTTATATGCAAAACGTGTGAATGTGATGAGATCTTTATTTATATAAAATAATCACCCTTTTTTTTTTTATTACCACACTAATAGTTGTAGCTTACATTTTATTGCATCGTTATCTGTTATCAAGTTTTCAGCTGTTTTAAAGTGACCATATAAGTTACCTGGTTACAATATCAAGAATTGTTAATTCACACTGAAACACAGTTTAGATTCACAGAATTGAAATGCTGAGGATGTACTGCTGGCACTTGTCAAGACGTTTCAATCTTCATTCTCCCTACACTATATGTATGTTTATATGCGTTATAAGCTTTGGGTAGTTAACAATTATGAAATAACGATCCGCATGCACACAACTTTAGCAATCCCTCTATGTCAATCTTTTTTATTTTTTATTTTTATTTTTAATTTTTGGGGTCTCTGTCTTTCGCTTGTTCTCATTGAAAGACCTCTAACTGGAAATTTCCTTTTTTTAAAGGCTGGATTTTTGGATGGTATCACTAATATTGTTCCAGGTATTGGGTTGTGAATGAACTTGAGTATTTTTTTCAGTGTCAGACACCCAGCGTACAACTAGTATTTCGTCTACATCTGACATATTCTTTGTCTGCAGCTTTAGGAGGCATAAACATTAAGGCATTACTCCATGATGCAGCTTCAGAAGAGGCAGGCAAGCAACTATTGGATTTCAAAGATACAATGGGTGACCAAATTGAAGTCTTTCTAGAGTAGATGACATGGTAAATATTCTGAATTGTATAGTTACAAATGAGAATTGTAGAATAATCTGAAATGCTTTTAGCTATAACTAATAACTTGAGCATGGTTGGACTTTCAGACGCTTATGCAGAACTGTAATGTTTTTATATTTACAAGTCATATAGTGTGATACTTCCAATTTCCTCATATCATTTTATTTCCAGTGTCGTATGTTTTGTTGTGAGTGCTGATGAGAACAATTATTTGTGCTGAATCAACTGGATATATGTTGTAGGTATTTTTAAATTTTGTACCCAAATTAACTTTATTTGGTTCTTTTGTTCTTTTAACGTATTTGCAGGAGGGACCATTAACAGCAAAACATCCTATGGTGGTGCGTCTGAAGTATCAGGTTCGGAGGAGTCTTCATGGAGATAATTGCCAACGAAATAATCATCATTTGAAAATCATGAGTCTGTATTATGGGTGACTGACAATTTTAGTCAGGTTGATGATGGAATAGTTCAATTATTAATCATCATTGGAAAATCACGAGTCTGTATTATGAGCAACGGTTGTGAGTTGTGACAATTTTAGTCACGTTGATGATGAGCGACGGTTATGAGTTGTGACAATTTTAGTCTGGTTGATGATGGAATAGTTCAATTATTATGCGTCTGAAGTATCAGTTGTACATCTCTCTCTCTCTCACAATCAAAATGGAATAGTTGAAGTTTGATGATAAATCATCGTAGGCACATGCAGGCTGATCATGAATGCCTATTTTTGGTCTCGGTTTTCAACCCTCGAAACTAACAAAAACGAATAATTACTGTGTACACGTAAATTACATTATTATCAGCAAAAAGGAAAGGAAAATTGTCACTGAGGTATATTTAGCTACATGTCCCCGGGGCAACCTGTTCAACTTCACAACAATAGTGAAACTATACAACTGACACGTGACAAACCTAAATCAGAGAGCTTTAGAAAACAGTTTCCGTATGAATACATGTACATGCTACTTATTATCGTCCCTCTCAACATGCAATTGGATATATGAATCTAATTGACAAGCATCGAATTATTTATCTATGACACCACACAAATATAGCTTCTCAATCAGTCTTTTAAAAGTTGCTAGACTCACCGATAGCCACTGCCATACGGTTGTTGACCATAATTACTGTCCTACCATAGGATTATAAGGATTATTATAACCTTTAGGCACAGTAGATCCAGAAGGAAAACCAGTCTGCTGGTGCCTATTAACGCCTTGACCGATGCCCATGTTCATTCCAATACCCATAGGCTGGCTGCCATAACCTCCAATACCTGTACCAGAGCCTATCATTGGGTTTGATGGAGGCCTTAGAACACCAGCACCAGCACGTCCAATCCCAGAACCAGATCCCATAGCTTTACCCATGGAAACATTGGATGTTGCTGTAGTTGTAGGTTTTTCCATCCTCTTCTCCTTGCGATTGAGGGAATCAAAATCGACTCCAATGTCAGCCAGCGGATTTGTTTTTGCTGCGCAGGGAAAATAACAATTAAGACAAGTATAGGGAAGAATGAAGATTACAGCTAACACGTAATTAGACCATTATAGAAGTACAAGAACTCACGTCCAGATATATTCAAATTGACCAGTCCACGGCTCAATGTGTCAGCCCAAACAGTGGATTTGGTCTCAAACTTGTCTTTCGATGATTGAGGAACTATCGCAGAAGACTCCGCCAAAGCTAGCAGAGTTACAGAACCAGACTGTGAAACCAAGCTATTTTGTGGAACAAGTCCACTCTGGGAAACTACAGGCACAGATGCCGGAACTATAGAGATTGACTGCCGATGGTGACCCCCGTAGCTGTTAGAATTAGGCTGTGTTGATTGGCCACTAAGAGGGGCCTGAAACCCAGTCTCTGGAGAATCTGCTTGAGATGGAAACCCTCCAAGTGATACAGGTTGACTACTTTGAGCTGAAGGCTGACCTTGTTGAGCAGAAAAGCCTGCAGGCTGGCTAGTTTGAGCTTGGAAAGCAATCTGGGGAGCAGTCTGGCCAGTTTGGTATGGCAAACCTGACTGCAAAACAGGTCGGTTTGAATGAGGTGGAAACGTAGTCTCCGGCACAGGTTGGCTGGCTGGAACTGGATGACTAGCTTGTGAATTGACAGAAGGTGAAGAATTGGGTTGCGTGAGAATATCTGCTAGTACATCAAAGTTAGACACCTCTCGCTGTGAAGATTGCACATTTGTATGAGGTGGTATACTAGAAGGATCTGATGGAATATAAGTTGCACCTGGAAAAGCACCAGCAAATTCACTTGTTGCTCTTCGAGGTACTGGGCGTGGCAGGTCAGAACTTTGAACAGCGGAATCAAATGAATTTGCATAGTTAATTATCGGTTGTTGGGCAGGTAATCGATCTTGAGAAGTAACAGCTTTAAAAGGGCCATCTCCAAAGGGGTCATCAAATGGCTGCAAAGAAGCCACAGTCAATTAGTGGACTACAAACATTAATGATAATAAAATTTTGAAAATGGACACATATAACTCTCTTTTACACACATATAACTTTCAATATGTTAGATTGTATCCAGGTTGACTTATGTGTGATGTGAATCAATTCTGTCAAATTTCAGAGCCATTAGGCCAGCGGTAACAGATTTATTTTAAGATCACATCAGGTTTGACGTTACAGGGAATCATTACATGTTATTACCTGACTAGTAATACTTGATGCTGACAATGTGCTTGCAGTGGAGTTTCCTGGGACATTAGCCTCGGAATTTGAGGTTGTTGATGCAGCAGGCACAGGAACTAATGCATTTGACAAAGAACCAACTAAATCTGCTTCCAAGCTATCAGAAGCAGCTGGCGATTCTTTTGGTTTAGCAGGGACAGCTTTCAAAGTGCAAAAGAAGAGAAGAATGCGTAAACACGGTATTCTGGCATGTAACTAAATCCAACAATTTATATGACATTTTATGACCAAAGAGGAAGAAAAAAAATTATTCATCTTAGGATATACCAAGATAGGAAATCTTGGTTGACTGATTTTTAAGTTCAAATTATAGTAAGAAGAGGTTTTACAGCTCAAAGTTAAGGAAAACAAACTGCAATGGAACTGGTCTAGCGTACAAACCATAATAAATCACTGGAGTGTGAATGAGAGATATTGGCTCGACCACAAGGTAAACTGCCACTGCACATTGTCCTTTGCATAATGTTACATGCACCTAAAGCCAATTTCTATTAAAATCAAAAGAACTAAATGCTTCATCCTTTGCTATGCAAGAGTGATAGTTAACGGTTCTCGCCATGAGAGACATGAAAACTTCATCTGAAATATTATACAACTTAATTTTACCTGATTACCTAGTATCGAATATCAACCAAACACCAAACAATAGCTACACAGAAGACAACTGATTATCTAGGCATTTAGATGGCTTTAAGCCTGTCAGTAACTCAAGTTTGATTCTAGATAAAATAGAGACGTTAGATACTGACACAAGCTAGTGAACACCGAACACAAGCAAAATAATGAAGGATTCAGAAAATATATTCTAGGGATAGTCCCACCAGTAGACTTCCTGTACCTGAAAATGAACCACGGGGATCAAATTCATCATAACCATAAACTTCATTTTCATTAGCTGGGGTTGGTGCTTGAGGAGGCAGAGGCAGTGAAACAGGAGCTGGGGTTTGAGCAACTGCAGTTGTCAGAGGGCCTGGATTAACACTTGGAGAAGACGATGCTTTAGCAACAGATGCTTGTGATGATTCAACATTCCTGAGTGCAACATGGAGTTTGTAAAGTTTCAAAATCTTTGAGCAGAAACTAGATATAGATACGAGCTTATTACCTTTCACCGAGTGCAGGACTGCTTACAGCACCAACTGCTTCCTCATAAGGAGGAGCCCCCAGATTTTGTTCAGAATATTGACGCTCCAGCCCCCTACCCCTAGTATTGCATCGGCAACAAAACGTATAACTAATGAGTGTTCACTCTATATATATGAAGGCAAAATCTGAACTGCAATATGCGGCCAACAGGTTATAAATGTACTGTTCATGGCGAGAATAATCATCAGATATAATGGTATGTTCTACATGAAAATGATTTTTCCGTCTCGTAATTAAAATGTCAAACAAGCTAGACATACGTCACATGATAACATATAATGCAAATCCACTATCAAACACCATACTTTTTGCAAAGTTCTAGAGGAATATGATAGGAAATTGTTCAGCATTAGAACCATCTCCATCCAAGATTGCTCCATGTCATTAAACAAGTTCTTTACACGTTTTTGACAATTGATGACTAATGAAAAATAATCATGTATATGAAGTCATGGTCTACTTATCCAGTATATCGTAAAAATTCAAAGAACTAAATAAACATTTCAAAATAAGAATACTGAAAAAAGTTCAAAAAGTATTGTAAGGAGATCACCATTATTGATTTTACAAGACAAAAATCAATAGGCAAACCTGGAAGAATATTGGCCATCATCTTCATAATCACGGTCCCTATCTCGATCAGCACTTCTACTTCTCGATCCATACCGATAATCATCAGCGCTTTGACTCCTTCCTCGGAATTCGTCATCTCTATAGCTCTCACGGCCATACGTGTCCCCATACCTACCATATCGGCCGTCATCTCCGTAGCTTGACTCTCTTTCTCTCTTATAGCCAAAGCGGTCATCATTTCTGTTTCCATATTGGCCTTCATAGCCATATCTGTCAGCATACCCGACTGAGCTTGAATAAGAACCAGGATGACCACCCACTGATGTACTCTGGTACCTATCAAGAAATTCATTCAGCTAAACTATAAGCAGCAAAAGGCACCTACCAAGCATTTGTCTGGTTATGTCAGCCACATTAGCAGCACAAGAAAGGCAACAAAGGTATAAATCCTCCAAGGAGATCAGTGTAAAGGAGATATTCACGAGTATGGATTCCTATTATTTTTGCTAAGTGTAAAGCTAATTCTTAAAAAGTTATGCAGGATGCAAAGAAAGGAGAATTAACAGCAAAAGAAGCATACAAAAGTTAGTACTTTGCTTTGCCTACATTTTCTATTATTACTGTCTTGCTTATAGCAGCAATGTATACTTGTGAGTTTGCTTTTCAACCTAAAATATAAAATATTGTAGGTTTAAAAAGGTTATGGGATGCCTGAAGCTTTGAGATGCGCCTCACATGAAAATTTAGTTAAAATGTGTTGAAGATTATGCTCTAATGTTATATCTCAAGATTGACACTTTAATTTGTGCTCAGTACATTGAGACCTCAGCCTCGAGGCTCTCTCTGAACAACTAAATTTCAAGTTTATATCTGTAGTCATTTGTGGGCAATTTTTATGTGCTTCAGCATTTTGAGCTGCAATTTTATAGCCAAAAACAGACCAAAGTTTATACCTATTCTTGTTCAACAATCATATGGATGGGGGAAGAAAAGGAAAGGAAATGAGATAGGTAACGGGAAGGCATCATTGCAAGTGAACCATGACGACATGAAAGGAGAGTCAATTGATATAGCTAAGGACGATAATATGAGATTATAATGTGTTCATTCTTAATGATTTTCTTAGAAATTATATCAGTGGTGATGATACATGTTTCTTCTTCTTATTCTAATCTCCATATTTTAATTTCATGCATCACCTATTTGACAACTACTTAATTACAACAATACATCACGTTTCAAATTTAAGTTAAATCTCCACCACTTATTTCATCTCATTATAATGTCCAGAAATTATTATGCGAGTAAAACTCCCAGTAAGTTGTTTCTACTTCCAAGTTCTAAAAGTAGATTTCATTTTTGTCATGCTATTACAAGCTTGGGAATTTTTTATTTGCAACTTTCGTTGGTATATTATATGTTTGATTTCCAAGTGAATTGCTACTTCTATCATTAAAAAAATATTGATTCTCAATCTGGTGCATGGTTTATCATATGCAATTTTTACTTTTCTCTTCACTTTTGGGAAGTTTTATACATTTAGTATCATTCATATATTTTCCTTGCATTAATTATATTACCACAAATAAATTTATTTCGTAAACCACACTAGAAATACACACCAAAGAAAAATATATTTCTAGTATATATACTAGAAGAGAAAAGAAGGAAAAAGGATCAATTCTTCTGGCTTTTGGAAATTATGGACCAACGTTCAAAAAGAAACGAAGTCGAAGGCTTGTTGTGCAATTAAAAGTTGAAAAAGGAAAAATAAAAAATAAAATAAAACAATGCCTGGATATGAATGAATTTGGGCATTTAAGCCCAAATTCAAGCATTATGTGTGAAAAGTTGGCCGTGAAGAGGAATAGCCGTGGAAGGATGACCAAGGTATACATAGAGCTGAGACGTAGAAGCCATAAGGAGGACGTTGGAGGGCCGTCACGGGGAGAACGTGGAATTATAGTGAATTCATCGTCTATTTAGTGATGAATTCCAACTTATATACTTGTTCTCTTTTTGAACTTGTTATGTGAGACTAGCAGATTGTGCTGGGTCAACGATGAAAACCCGTTTTTGTGATTAATTTGAATTACTCGTGTTCAAATATTCTAGTTTCCTTTAATCGGGTCGATTATTCATTATTTTCTTATTCCATTTTAATGCTTGATCACCACTAATTCGAGTTTTGTGGTTCATGTTGCTTTCGAGAGATTCGTCATAAATATAGCACATGGTAATGAACAACACAGGGTCCTATAATGGATTGAGATATTGGTATGCTCTATGAAATCGCTAAAGAATAATCATAGTGGATTAATGCCTACCATATGTTCAAAGGTTAATTAGAAATAATTAGTCTTACATATAGGTATAGATTTAGATGACCATCAAGAGAGGGTTCTGAATAATATTGGATTATTGATTTTCAACCCCAAGTACCGATAGTTAGTCATGAGAACAGTGGTGCATTCGGGAATTCTAGCAATTTTGTGATTTTATTATTTTTAGGATTTGTAAATAATATTAACTTTTTATTTTCTTAGATTGTTTTTAGTTTTCTCAAAATTATTTCTAAAATCTTATTGTGTGTTTTTTTTATTTAAAGCCAAGATCAACTAGAGTGAATGTTAGTAGATTATCCTCGTGTGATCTGACACTTTATTCACTACTATATTACTTGTTAATGATCCGTCCACTTGCGAGATTAAAATCGGCAACAAAAAATTTCTGATCTTCTCTTGGAAATAGAAGCGTGCCTATGGCACCTATTCCATCGTCTTATCATATCTTTATTCTAGCCGTGCAACTTCAGACACCTTAACACCTTACCCATTTCATGTGTATTCAATAAAATATCCCCCACCCCCTCCTAAAAAGGAAGGAAGGAAGGGGGGAAAAA
>CAVNYN010242430.1:0-77123 GCA_963692815.1 Nyctanthes arbor-tristis | reverse complement strand
ATATATATATATCCTCAAGGAGATAAAATAAAAATTTCGATCGTTCATACACTAAAAATACTAATAGACAAATTGTTTTCCCTTGGAAAGTCTGAGGAATTTTTCAATGCTCACTGTGCATGTGTATACCTTCTTGCCTATAGCTCCTAGTATATACAATGATGAGGAAGAAAATTCACGTATAAAAATACTTGTTCAGTGCTATATATTTGTCTTTATCAAGAGGCTGATAAAAAAAAAAAAAAGGCCTATGTGAACTTTTTGGTTCTTGCAAACTCATATCATTCATTCTTTTAGAAGTGTTATTCGGTGAATCATTACTCGATTGTACAAGAAAATTTCTCGATCGAGTATTGAACTTGGAACTATAAACAAAGGAGAAATTGACAAGTTTCTGTGTTACCTTCTTCATAGTGGAAACCGGGTGAAGACACATGGTGTCGTATTAAGATTGTTTATCCGCCTAGAGTAGTGAGTTTTCGGCTCTCACGGTACTGTCCCAATTGTAGAGAGACAACAACCATCGCTTTATAAGTTAATTTTATTTTATACATTACCTTATTATTATTATTATTATTTTTTTTTTTTGAAATGGGCAATTTATTGATCATTAGAAAGATTCAGGTCATACTAAAGAGAGGCATCAAGAGACAAGAGAGCGCCTCAACCCAATTAGAAGATTCGACAAAAGAGATAGAAAGTTGAGTAAGCAAAGCCTCCCGCTTTGTGAAGGATACTGAGAAAATCTCGTTCTGTTGAAAGAGGTCGTTACGTTCTCGAATCAAACCACCAAACTCCGATAGATCAATGCCACTACTAGAACTGATAGCATCCACAACCTGCTTACAATATGCTTCAAAGATGACTCGATGATATCCCATATCCCGGACCCTTTATTTCTTTTTGTTAATTATAATATCTTTTCTGGACTTTTTTTGCTTTCTTTTCTTTTCTTTTCTTTTCTTTTTTTTCAACTTTTTCATGTTATTATAGTTTAAAGGTTATTCTCCTGTAAGTGATACTACATATACAGATAAGTATACAAATTAGTTTACAGATAGAGATTAAAATTATAATTTTATTCACGTCTTCTCTCTTTCTTTTATTATACAACTTTTTTTGTAAATACATTTGTACATATGTGTAAAAGTAGATTAATCTTTCTGCTCGCTGTGTTTTCGTGTGGGTAACGATGTCAAATTAATTCTGTGTTGAAACTACATTGGCATGAAATTAAGTAGATAATTGTTGACTTCATCGAGAATTTGGGATCAAATTGAACGTTGACTGAGTGGTTTGATTGATCGTACAAATTAATATTTAGCACTCTGTAGCTCAATACTAGTTCAAGTTAAAGAGCAATATCATAATCGGTTGATTAAGCACGAACGGACGAAAAAGATTCAAAGACAATTCATTGGTTCTTAGAATACTCGAACTGAATTGACGTTTAAATTAATATTCGTTGATTCATAAGCATACCGAATATTGAAACAATTGAGAAACATATTAATGTTTTATTTCATATTCAAAATTCACTAACAGTGATAATAGCTAACAATCAATTTGAATAATAAAAACCTAAAAACCCTAATAACTAAAAATCACCAAACAATCCCTAACTATGATTTAATTGAACAATACTGGTTCGAGTTAAAGATCAATATCATTAATCGGTTGATTAAGCACGAACGGACGAAAAAGATTCAAAGACAATTCATTGGTTCTTAGAATACTCGAACTGAATTGACGTTTAAATTAATATTCGTTGATTCATAAGCATACCGAATATTGAAACAATTGAGAAACATATTAATGTTTTATTTCATATTCAAAATTCACTAACAGTGATAATAGCTAACAATCAATTTGAATAATAAAAACCTAAAAACCCTAATAACTAAAAATCACCAAACAATCCCTAACTATGATTTAATTGAACAATACTGGTTCGAGTTAAAGATCAATATCATTAATCGGTTGATTAAGCACGAACGGACGAAAAAGATTCAAAGACAATTCATTGGTTCTTAGAATACTCGAACTGAATTGACGTTTAAATTAATATTCGTTGATTCATAAGCATACCTAATATTGAAACAATTGAGAAACATATTAATGTTTTATTTCATATTCAAAATTCACCAACAGTGATAACAGCTAAAAATCAATTTGAATAATAAAAACCTAGAAACCCTAATAACTAAAAATCACCAAAAAATCCCTAACTATGATTTAATTGAACAATAAAATAGCATATCTAAAATAAGAATGTTTAAATAAGAAATTAAGTTATTCCCTTTTCATATTAAGATAGAAAATAGGAGCCCCTTTCAAGCACTTCGCAAAATTTTGTTAAAAAACTTCTCATCTAGGTGGCATGTATGGATATATCTACGTGGATTTTAAATACACATGACTTGAATTTGAAATACAAGTGACATACATTTATACATGTCACACGGGTGAAAAGTCTTTTAACATGAAACTTTCGGGAAGTTTTTGAAAATTTTCCTAGAAATAGATAGAGATGCCTAAAGCACCACCTTGGACATAGAAATACTATACGTGAACTCTTTACAAGTGATCACAACATTGAGTAATTAGATAATTGGATTTGTATAATTATTTCTTCATTTTATTTAATTCTAGAAGACTTGCAAAGCCTTAAAGCAGCAAATATATAGTAAATATAGTAAATAGTAAAGAGAACAAAGTCTTTAAACTTGAAATGGCGTTTTCCAGGGACTATCAATATAAATAAGACTCCATTATCTTTATCACTCCACTGCTTGATCATTATGTGGTTGAATCTTGATTGGCAGGCCATTTTCAGGAACAGCTTGAACATGATCAAATTTGATCTTCTCATTTGGAATAATTTTTTCCCAACTGTATTTCCTCACCATATAGTGCATGAAAATTAGGGCAAATTGTCGAGCATATTCATTGCCGGGGCACATTCTTGGACCTCCTCCAAATGGGGTAAAAGTATACGGCATCGGTCCTTTACTTTCAAATCTTGTAGGATCAAATTTTTCTGGGTAAGGAAAGTATCTGGGATCCTTATGGGTCGAATTCACAGACCAATATATCTGCAAAAATTTCTATTATATATAAGAAAACGGTTTATATTAAACTTTCGGTAAAATGATAACTATATGCATATGCGAGGCGTGTAAGGGGAGAGAGAAGCATGCCTTCCATCCCTTCGGGATGGTGAAGTGTGCGTAGGTGATATCATGTATGGCCTCTCTAAAAGTTCCTTGAGTAGATGTTGCAATTCTCAGTGTTTCATTTATGACATTTCGAGTATACTTCATTTGCCTTGTATCTTCCCAGGTTAAGGAATCTTCTGGTTCTTTTAACTTTGCAACCTCATTTTGTTCTGCAAATCAAGATCATGCAATATATGATTTTTGAATGTTATCAAACTCCAAATCCATTAGAAATTCAATTGTTTAGAAGTAATACCTCTTAAAACCTGATGGTATACATGAGGATCATCAGCAAGATAGTAGATTACATTGGTGATCAAAGAAGCTGTTGGATCCTGGCTGGCAACAAGAAACCCCAACAATAAGCGTGAAATTTGATCCTCACTTGCATCACTACTTTCAGCAAACATTCGAGAGATCAAACTACTTTTCATGTCATGATGGAGTTTATGTTGCTCTTCCGATCTATTTTCTTTAGCTCTTTGCAGATGCTATTAGCAGCCTTCACAGCAGCATGGAAAGCATTGCCTGGAACTTCGATGGGCAATGAAACGAGCCCCGTGATAACAAGCTCGAGCTGATTGGATAATTTGTCAATGTGAGTGTGATCTTCAATGCCCAAGAACAGCATACAAGCCGTGGAAAATGTAAATTTCTTGGCCCAAGGGTAAACTTTGAGGCTTCTCTTTGGAGCCCATTCGTCCGCCACATGTCGTCTGGCACGGTAATCCATGACATGAAGGTACTTCTTGAGAGCTTCTGGCTTCAGAAACTCAGAGAAGACATGTCTCATTTTATTCAATTCTTCTGAATCTCTGGACTTCATATCTGGGAGCAAAATCTTCTGTATAGACCGCGGGACCCATCCTCTTAGGAGGGTGTTTTCGTTTGAAAATACAAACTTGTTGCCTGAAGGGCCACAAAAGACTGCTATTTTCTCTCCTACTAAGGAGGTTTTGAAGACTTGTGGGGAGAATTTGTTCATCCTGGTAAGTATAAATCTCTCCGGATGGCCGCTTCGGCTGGACAAGACGAAATCAAGAGTTTCACCGATTATCGGCCATCCGAATTTGCCAGGAGGAAGCTTTACGGTGCTACTAGTCTGGTTTAGCTTGGAACTAAGGAAAATGGGGAAATACATTAGCACATAGATGACTACAACAGCCATTACAGAGAGGAAGAGAAAGAGATCCATGGCTGTCAAGGCTAGGAGATTTCGGACTACTCTGAAAGCTCTTATATAGGGTTTTGGAGAAAATGGAATGACAAACACACTTAGAGCTTGTTTGATGCTCTTTATTTTATCAATTTATAAATTTACCTACCTACTGCTGATTTGATATTTGATTTGATAACTATTCAATTACAACTACATATTTTAAACATTTTTACATTCCCAGTACACATTCTACCTCTCTTCTCATTATAAATTTTTCACATTTTGACAAATAAAGAGTATCAAACAAGCTCTTACACTAATGTATTCCTTTTTTTATTATTATTATTATTTTGGCGTGTGCATGGCGGGGGAAAATTTTTGATTATATAAAGTGGTAGGTATCATGAAACAAAAAGATTCTAGTTGATCACCCGAACTAATTTAGATCATGTAGCATGACAATCTCCAAAAACTTAGTGGTCAATAATTACTAGAATTTAGTGTAATTCGTATGCAAATTAAGCATTATTTGCGTTTAAAACTGAGCTTGGCACCAACGTGTAGTAAAAAGGGTGGCATTTGTCTTTTGTTGGGATACGTAAGAAGTGGGCCAGTGATTTTAATTTTCATATATATATAATAGCAGAGAATAAGAGAAAGAGACCCATGACTGGAGGTAAGGAGAAATGGGACTAATCTAACAGCTCTTATATTGGAAGTACATACCGCTTTTGTGTAGTGGAAACCAACTACATGGTTTTAGAAAAGAGGATAACGATGAAAATGGAATGATATATATATATATATATATATTTACACACACAGATAATTAACAATCTGTGTGTGTATTTTTATTTTATTTTTTTTTTTTTTGCTTCTTTTTTTCCCCTCTTTGAAGATAATTTTACAATTGATGATTATGTAATTGAAGTGGCTGGTTGTCGTGAAACTAAATGATTCTGGTTGATCACTATAGATCGATAATTGTGGGAGCACTAATAGATCATGTAGCATGCATAGTAATCTTTAATAATAACTTGTTCCAAAACTTAGTGAAATTGATAACCAAAGCATTCTTTACGTGTAAAATTGAGCTTGACACCGACACATAATAACGAGAGAGTAAGACATCTTTCTTTTATTGGTTTACTTACATAAGAAGCAGGCCCCGTGATTTTCCATAATGGTGCCTGATAGCTAGCTGGCACCAAATATTCTTCGCATTTTTCTTTGACGCTCAAAAATTCTTCATTTTATGATAACCTTATCTTTGATGACAATTTGAAAGAAAAACTAGGTCTATTTTACATTCTCAAAAGTCCTTAGCTATCTTACGATTTCATATAGTATATTTCCACTTTTAGTCTACTTTGTTCAGTGCCACATATGTATTTGTGTTATCAAGAGGATGATCTATAATGAGGTTCATGAACTTTAATTTTTCGTTATTACTGGCCTTTGGCTCAATATTCATTTAGAAGTATTACTTGGTGGTGAGTACTCTTACTCAATTGTAGAGACAACCATATCGCTTTACTTTATTTTAATTTATTTTATTTTTTTTGGTATAATCTTTTTTGGACTATTCCTAATTTAGGTTATTCTTTTTTATCTTTTCTTTTTCTAATTTTTCATGTTACACTTTTTTTTCATTGTTTTACACTAACGCCCTTAATGGGTTGGGTACGTTCGTAGGTCTGATGGCGACATGTCAAATATGAGTATCAATTTTATTTTTTTAAAGTTATGGACACGTCGCTAAATTTAGCATATTGTAAGTGATAATTGAAAGCAAAATTTGTTGTAATCATTAGAGTGTAAAAAAGCCAAAAATAATAAAATGAATAGTCACAATCTTTGTTAGGCTTCACAAGGAAAGTTTTTGGACACAATCTTTGTTTAATAGCCTTGCGAATGGACGAAAGAATGTGCTTTGATATTCACACTCTTTAGTCCTTGGCAAGGCTAACAAAATGAATATGGTCACACTCTTTAGTGCTTCTTTAGTTTACAAAATATATTCCACTAACTTATAATAACATTCACACTCACAGAATCTCTAATTACAACTTTCGGAAAGTGTTGAGAGAAACTGATGGGAGGATCCCTAACCTATCGAACTGAGGAGGCTCGTTAGCTAGGTCTCCTGTTGGTTAATTGGCAGGTACTCCTCTGATACTGAAAATTCAAACTTTGTTATATTGTTTAGAAGTAATATTAGAAGTAATACGTCTTAAAACTTGATGGTACACATGAGGATCATGCATCTTCCTAGATAGTAGATTAGATTGGTGATCGAAGGAGCTCATGTTGGATCTCGCTGGCAATGAGAAACCCAAACAAGAAGCCTGAAATTTGATGCTCACCTTGTATTTGCAGTGAACATTTGAAACAAGAGACCTGGCCAAGAACTTTTCATGTCATTTTCTTCTGGTATGGAGAGCATTATACCAGGAACTTCGATGGGCAATGACATGAGTCCGGTGATACCAATTTTTCATTGTGAGTGATCTTTCAATGCCCAACAAATAGCCTACAAGCTGCGGAAAACGCAAATTTCTTGCCAAATTTCAAGCTTATTGTTAGGGTTCCTCATTACGAGCCACATCCAATAAATAATACCAATATCAATGCCACCTTCTTCAAGTGAAGATATATAAATGTCTCCAAGATCTGAGGAGCATGTTAAGGTAATAACACAAAAAGCCAATGCTTGGTGACAGATGAGAATATTGAGATAACATAAAATTTTAAACTGTTTCTATATGTTTTCTATCTTAAATCACCTAAGAACTTTGAGAATTATTAAACTGTTTTACGTGGTAATTAATACCAATAAATAAATAGATGAATGATTCTATCTCTATCTTATCATTATCAGACACGCACACTTGATATATCATAATATTATAATAATAACACATATTTAAATCTTTTCTTGTCTTCGCTATTTAAACATGGGTTTAAGACCAAGGTGATAACTCAAATGGTAAAGAGCAGCAGCCCTTACTAAGACGAGATCCTGAGTTTGAATCTATACTCCTCTCCGAAGCGTTCCCCCAATTGTATTAAAAAAAAAGGTGTAAAGGAATAATGCAACTTTAATGCAAGGGACAAGTTTTGGGGCAAATGCTAAAACATGAAATTTTTGGGGAAAAAAAATCAAAGCCATCATGATTTGATAAATTAAGCCAAAAATAACGAGTAAACAAGGGTACAAAACATATAATGTCGAAAGAGAAAATTCTGTGTTATGAACGT
Organism: Nyctanthes arbor-tristis; assembly: GCA_963692815.1. Lineage (NCBI taxonomy): Eukaryota > Viridiplantae > Streptophyta > Magnoliopsida > Lamiales > Oleaceae > Nyctanthes > Nyctanthes arbor-tristis. Next base: position 69,485 of record CAVNYN010242430.1, on the reverse strand, counting down.
TCGTTAAAAAAGAATAAATGGTGGGGAAAACGAAAATACAAGTTAATTTGAGAAAGCAGTAATTTTTAAATGGCTAATAATTAACATTCCAAAAGAAAAATTAAAGAAATCGTCTATAAAAAATAATTATTTCCCCATGAAAAGTATTCCCTATATTCTAGAGGAAACAAAACAAATGTACATGCATGAAGATACATATATACATATATATATATATATATCTTCAATTACATGGTATAGGTTTCCGTATAGTCATATCAATAATGTAAATAAAGAACAAAAGTGCTTATAAGAGCACAAAAAAATAAAATGAAAATTTTAGGACACTGACCAAAATAATGATGATGATGATGATAATAATAATTCCTTAAAAACAACAACATCAACAACAACAACAGCAGCAGCAGCAGCAGAAGAAGAAGAGATGAAACAAAAAAGAAGGGGAAAAAATCAACCGAAGAAGAAGAAAGAAAAATAATGTGTACTTACAAATAAGAGTTATTATAATTATAACCACAATTGAGTTCAATAAGTAAGTTCCTAAACAAGTCACATTGTGCAAGTCACTCATCTATTACATAAGATGTGCAACATACATATTTTCAACTAGCTAGTATTTTGACTCTTAAAAAAAAAAAAAGAAAAAGAAACCCTAGTATATAACCCTAGTATATTAATAATCTGAAAAGTGCTCACGTGAGAACGTATCGAAATCATGTCTTGTGCCAAGCTAAGCGTATCTAGAAGCAACAATGCGTGACAAATGCATGAAAAAGCACGGTTAATGCATGAAAAAGCACGAGGTTAGAAGTAGTGTACAAAAGTGTCGAAATTATCTGCACGACTGGGCAAGAGCATTGGGCGCTCACTGCTCGTGGAGCAATGAAGTTTTTTCGACTATATAGCAATAGCAATAAAATTTTATTGATGGTTAGATGACACACATACATACAAGTTAAATTTGATAATTGTTTTGTATCTCATTGAATGTGTTAAATTAACCGCTGAATTCACTCAAATAAAAGTGGGATTCTTAGTTATTTTTCTTTTAAAAGTTATTGGTCATCCATGAATAAAAATATCACATCACTACTAAGTTGTTTGTTTAAATTTGAAGAGTAAGTTAACAAGTTAGTAAAAAAGATTTTCTTAACAATACAACAACTGGCCAGCACATTCATTGTAGTATTTAATCTTTAACTAATTACACACTCATGATTTAACACATCCAGTCTTGGATGCGCTATGTTTGGTTCAAACCTATTTATAGACATTGGCCGGGTATTTTTTATGTAATTACTTTAACAATGATCCCATTTGCTTATATAGATGCACCATTCTATCGGGTAAAAAAGTATAACTAAAATAAGAATGATTAAAATTAATAAAAAAAACTATTCCTTTTTCATATTAAGAAAGAAAATAGAGAGATGCGTAAAGCAACATCTTGTACATAGAAATGGTTGTCAACTCTTTACAAGTGATATTCACAACATTAATGAGAAATTAGATAATTGGATTTTTGTTATTTCTTCATTTTGTTTAATTCCAGAAGATCAGTTGCAAAGCCTTAAAGCGGCAAATATGTAGAAAAAAGTAGAGACAGTCTTAAAACTTGAATTAAGCAGGGTTTTTGGGGGACTCGATATAATAAGATTCCATTGTCTTTCACTCCCTTGCTTGATCTTTTTGTGCATGGGGCTGAATCTTGATTGGTAGACCATTTTCAGGAACAGCTTGAACATGATCAAATTTGATCTTCTCATTCGGAACAAGTTTTTCCCAACTATATTTCCTCACCAAATTGTGCATGAAAGTTAGGCCAAATTGTCGAGCATATTCATTGCCGGGGCAAATTCTTGGACGTCCTCCAAATGGGGTAAAAGAATACGGCACCAGTCCTTTACCTTCAAATCTTGTAGGATCCAACTTTTCTGGGATCGGAAAGTATTTGGGATCCTTATGGGTTGAATTCACATACCAATATATCTGTAAAACGCTATATATAATAGGAAATTGTTTACATTGCACTTATAGAAAAACGATAACTAAATATGTGCATGAGAAGTGCAAATTAAGGGGGAGAGAGAAGCATGCCTTCCATCCCTTTGGGATAGTGGAGTCTGCATAGGTGATATCGTGTATGGCCTCTCTAAAAGTTCCTTGAGTAGATGTTGCCATTCTCAAGGTTTCATTTATGACATCTCTAGTATACTTCATTCAGCTTGTACTGGGTAGTAAATCTTCTGGTTCTTTTAACTTTGCAACCTCGTTTTTTTCTGCAAGGAAGATCATGCATACTATATATGATTTTGAATGTCATTACAATTGGGACAAATCAGACAATCAATTTACATTGGCCTGGGAGATACTCTTGGAGTATGAAAATTAGAAATCGAAATGTTTTAGAATTATTACCTTTTAAAACTTGATGGTATACATGAGGATCATCGGCTAAATAGTAGATTACATTAGTGATCAAAGAAGCTGTTGGACCCCGGCTTGCAATGAGAAACCCTAACATTCGCGGCAACAGACTCGGCGGATTATTTTCTTTTCTAGTAATATTTGGAGTTTCCGTTGCATTAATATTTTCTTTAGCTCCTTACAAATGTATTTAGCATCCTTCGCAGCAGCATGGAAAGCATTACCTGGAACTCAGATGGGCAATGACACGAGCCCAGTGGTAATTAACAAGCTCAAGCTGATCGGCCAATTTGTCAATGTGACTGTGATTGTGATCTTCAATGCCCAAGAACAGCCTACAAGCTGTAGAAAATGTAAATTTCTTGGCCAAAGGGTAAAATTTGGAGCCCATTCGCGCCATGACATGAAGGTACTTCTTGAGGGTATACTTTGAGGGTAACAAGATGTTGTCTGGCGCGGCAATCCATGACATGAAGGTACTTCTTGAGAGCTTCTGGCTTTAGAAACTCAGACCTTCTGAATCTCCAAAGCTGGACTTCATTTCTGGGAGCAAAATCGTATGTATAGAGCGCGGAAGCCATGGTTTTAGGAGAGTATTCTCCTTCGAAAAAGCTAACTTGTTGCCTGAAGGGCCACACAAGACTGATATTTTCTCTCCTATGAAGGAGGTTTTGAAGACTTGTGGGGAGTAATTCTTCATCCTCGTAAGTATAAATCTATCTGGATGGCCACTTCGACTTGACATGACGAAATCAAGGGTTTCACCAAATATCGGCCTCCCAAATTTTCCAGGAGGAAGCTTCAGACGTGTGCTCTTCCGATCTGTCTGGTTGGCTTAGAACTAAGGAAAATGGGGAAATAGAGGAGCACATAGATGGCCACGACAGCAAGTACAGAGAAGAAGAGAAAGAGATCCATGGCTGCCAAAGTAAGGAGAAATGGGAGTACTCTGAAGCTCTTATATATATAGGGAAAAGTACTCACTGCAAGGTTTTGAAGAAGAAAAGATGAAAATGCAATGATGGATTCTTTTTAATTTTTGCATGGAGGTAAAAGAAAACCTTGGTTATATGAAGTGGTTGGTACGTACTAGTGAAAGGTACTTATGCATTCAAGGGTACGAAAAATGGGACACCCTTTGCCGATCAAACTGTACCAGCAAATGTTTTTCATACAGTAGTATGCAACAAGCCCAAGTCATGATGACAGGTACTTGTCTCGGAAGAGATGCAGTATGCAGTATTACTAGTCATCTGTAAAAGTGGTATACTATTAACGAGTTCTTCTAGGGAGATGAGTACTCTCCTCTTAGGGAGCGTAGCACCCCCTGATTGGTCGAAATTAGGGGCATGATTTCCACCAATCAGGGGGTGCCATGGGACTCTCCCTATAAATTTTGTACTATTAACTTTAATTTTGTAAAGGATATAACCCTTAAGCCACATAATGGTTGCAGACCCCGGCCTTAAAAAACACATGTAAAAATGAACATTAATGAAATTTCAGAGAAATAAATTAATGATTCAGTCAAATAAAATAATATTACTATGTTTCGAGAGAAAGTAAGAGTGTATATATATACTCGGGCACTACAAATGACTCCCGGTTGATCACCATGGATAAAGGTCTGGCTAATTTAGCTCATGTAGCATGGTGAACTCTGGTTGGTAATGATAGGATTCGTTCTTACCTATCAAGTATTTCCGCAAATTAAAGCATTCTTTACGTTTAAAATTATATTGCCGATGCGTAGTGACAAAGGGAGGCATTTTTCTTAAATTGGTCTATGTAAGAAGTGGGCCTGTGATTTTTTCAACAACGGGGAGAATAGAAGAAGAAAGAGATCCATTGCTGTCAAGGCAAGGAAAATTGGGAGTACTCTAAACGCTCTTATATTGGAAGAATATATACCGCTTTTTGTGCGGTAAGAACTAACTGCAATGTTTTTTTAATTTTGAAGGTCCAACTACAAGATTTTGTAAAAGAAGATAATTAATGATGAAAATGGGGATGCAGATACACACAAATAGCAGTCGTGTTCCATTTTTTTCCCCTCTTTTTTTTTTTTTTTTTTTTGAACAATCGATTATTATAATTTAAGTAGTTGATTGTCGTGAAACAAAATGATTATGGTTGTTCACCATAGTTGTGGTTCAAGAAGTTGTGGTCAACCAAAATTTAGTGAAATTGATAAGTAAAGCATTTTTTACGTGTAAAACTGATTTTGACACTGACACATAATAATAAGAGCTAGGCATTTTTCTTTTATTAGTTTACGTAAGAAGCCGGAACCGTGATTTTCCAATAATAGTGCTAGCTAGCTAGCCACTGGCGCCAAACATTTTTCATTTTATTTTATAATAAAATAAAAGTATATTTTACATCTTTAAAAGTCCTTACCTACCTTACGATTTCATATAGTATATTATTTCCATTTATACTAGTACTAGTACACTTGTTTGGTGCCATATAAAGAGACTGATCTATACGTCCATAAACTTTTTCGTTATTACCCTTCCACTCGTTCATTCATTCATCTAGAAGTCTTATTTTTTGAATCATAATAATGTCCATTTCATGTGGTTATCTAACTTGGAAAATTTTCAATCACTTTCCAAAAGTTTTGTTAAAAAACTTTCCACCTCATGTGGCGTACATGGATGCACGTCTGGTCACGTGTCGAATGCGTCAAAATAATAAATACCTTATTCAACTAAAATTAAGATAACTTGTAGAAGCAAAAAATAAGGATCGAACCTACAGAGAACGTTGGATAAATTAAAGTATCTCATGTCAACCAGTAGGAGGGGGTTTTTATGAAATTTTGGACTAAAAGCTAAAGAAAATAATAAAAGAAATTAAAATACGAATAAAAATAAGAAGATAAAAACATGAATGTTAACTCTAATTCTTAGTTTAATTATGCACTTCACATAAAAGATAGTAATCAATTATAGCGTTGTTGCTATTTTCTTGCAAAACTATTAAGTATTGGCAACAAGAAGTTCGCGCTACCCAGATTTTCCCTTAAGTATATCCATCAAAATAGACTCTTTAATTAGACCTAATCATTTGGACAATATAGAATAAGCTCCCTGGATTTAGAACAACGATTGCATGAAGAATTAGAAAAACAAGTTAATCTAATAAATAAATTCACAAGATCGATCTATTTAACTTAGGTTGTGCTATCCCTAATAGTTAACAATCATTAGTTGCTATGAGAATTAATAGAAACAATTAAGGATTGAAACCTCAAATCTATCAATAGAACATTAATCATTAACGTAGTAAACCTAAACTAGGTTAAACAATCAACATTTATAAACATGAAAAATAGAATAACACAATCAATTTCACATAAAAACAAACAACATTACTAATTTTGATTAATTAAGAACAAGAAGTAACACAACATCCCCTTGAATCGGAGGAAGGGAGAAGTTAGCCTTCCTCCGGTCTTTGTCTTTGATGTAAAGAAACTAAAATAAAAATCTATGAAATTGTGTATGGAGATGTGTTTTTATTCATAAGACTTGACCCCTTTTATAGAGTCTAAAAAACCCTAAAAAAACTAATAAAAATCGTGGAAAGGAAATACCATAAAAAGAATTCTAGATGAACAAGGAAACAAAAAGAAGAATCTTCGCGAACAGGGGTGTACGGCCACACGGAAAGGGCTGTGCGGCCGCATGGTGAAATCTGCCTTTTTTTCCCCTCCCCAGGAAGGCTCACGAGGGCGCATGGGTCAAGTGCTGTGGCCGCATAGACTGCACTTTTCTTTCCGTCTCTTTTGGCCTTTCTAACTTTCTTGCTTCACATCTTAGTCCACAAAACTCTAAAACCCTTGCAAAACACGCCCGAACTTCATTCTTTTTTATTATTTCCTTGATCCTATAACAAATAAACAAATTAAATATAAATAAACATTTTAATATAACAAAACACATAATAAATTACTAGTATGGAAAAATTAAACACCCTAATAAAATACCTATCAAAGTCACGTGTATTTCAAACCTAAACTATGTGTATTTTAAATCCACATGGCATGCATCTAAGTATGTCACATAAGAGGGAAGTTTCTTAATAAAACTTTCGAGAAGTACTTGAAAATGACTATATCTAACTTATGTGCTTTAGCTTATTGGATCAAAAAGCTTATTGGATCTCCACATGATATCGGAGATGGAGTGTATATGAGTAGGTGGTATTGCGACATTGACAAGATAGTGACATTTTTATGATTCTTAAGGGAGATTTTTCAAAAATAGCTAGCCAAAGTTAAACACAAGATCACAATGCATGACACCAAGTAGTTTTCTTTACTAGAATATTGCTTATCACGGGGCGGATAAAAAATAATACTTGTATAGAAAAGTAACTTTTCTTATGTTCTATATACTTTTTTTGCTTGCCTAACCATGCATATACAGAGGATATGCGAATTATTACATTGTCAAACTTTTATTTAAGTAATGTCTAATCCTACCAAATATTTTAAACCCTACCCTACATTAAAATGTACAGTGGATGAAAGAGTTCACTTTGTCAAACAAAATTTTTGATACTCATACTCCGTCCTATTGGTTTGTAAAATTTAAAAAAAAAAAAAAAGAAAGAAAAAAATGACGGGATCCAGCTTATTCTGATACCTAGTTTATTGGCATACAAAATTTAATAATGGGCATTTTGGATATTTTCAGTTTAAAAAGAGTAGTAATAACAAAGGGTTTAGAGTTCTGGGACTTTTTCATTGCCAAATTTCATTAAGAAAGGGCATTTTGCGATGATTTTCCTAAATTATTTGACACTTCAATTAACGAATTATTACATTGTCAACCTATTTAAATATTTTTAAGTAATGCCTAATTAATCTTACCAAATATTTTAAACCCAGAATATGTATTAGAGTGCCACATTTCAATTTTTCTATAGAGTTAAATCATGCTCCCGTAGCCAGAGAACTAACAAAAAACAGTCATGACACATGTGACTTATAAAACAGCCATATAAGAGTCCGATCTGACTCTATAGAAATCGCTATAGATTTGTACATTAAAATGTACTTTCAATGGATGAAATTGAAACTCGTCAAACAAAATTGTGATACTCCTAAAGTACTAGAATTTTTTTTCCACTTTGTCATGTCCTCTGTTATACATATATATATATATATATAGAAGAGATGGGTAGTTTGGTATCTAGTGGCCAAACATAAACTGATAAACATGCAAAATCTCTTTCTCTTTTCCATTTTACTTGGCATTGCATTTCTTTTGCTATGTTTCCTTATTATCCATAAATACAAGGCGAGCATGAACAATGAAAAGCTTCCCCCGGGAAACTTTGGATGGCCGATAATTGGTGAAACTATCGATTTCGTCCATTCGCACAAAAATGGTAAACCCAAGACATTCGTAGTTAATAGGATGAAAAAGTATTGTCAACAAGTGTTCAAAACCTCCTTAATTGGAGAGAAAACTGCAGTCTTTTGTGGCCTTTCAGGCAATAAGTTTGTTTTTTCAAATGAGAACAAGCTTGTCAAGATGTGGATTCCTCCCAACATGCAGAAGATTCTGCGCCTCTCAGTGCCAAGCTCAAATTTGAGGAAAGTTTTCGTCGAATTTCTGCAGCCAGAAGCTCTGAAAAACTATATTCATATCATGGATTACAGTGTCAGACAACACTTAGAAGACGACTGGGCTCCAAACCAGACAGTACTCGAGGTGTTATTAGCAAATTATTCCTATTTCCATACATATAGAATTTAGTCAAACTAATCACATCTACGTGTCTGCCCTATACTACATGAATTTCTACCATTCTTTTCATAAAATATTCTTTTATTATTATTAGGTTTATTTTTTCTGCGTGCGCACACACATATATAAAAGAATCCTACTATTTGAAAAGAAGCTTTTTACAAAATTTAGTAAATTTATCATCCTACCCCTGATAACTCAATCACACAGTATACAATATAGAGTAAAATGGTAAAATCACCTTATTTTTTAAAAGATTTTGTAAAGCATAGCCTAAAAATAACATTTTCCTATATGAAATAAGCTAGTTTGTGGTATTGTAAGATTTTTGAAGTGTCTATTCTTGGCAATCATCTCTGATTATTATAAGTAGTGTATAATATTTCTCCGGCCTTTGCCGACGGGGTTTTTACCTGATTCTAGGGTTTCCCACATAAAACTGAATTCGCTTATTCAATTCTTTACTTAATTCTGTTGCAAATATTAGAATCAAGCGGATGAATTTACATTAACTTTCATGATACCATCCTACAGGTTTACCCCGTTATTAAGAAATTTACATTTCACTTGTCCTGCAAACTATTCATGGGAATTGAAGCTCCAACTCAAATAGCGAAGTTACTCCATCAGTTTGGTGCTGTTACTACTGGACTAACGTCATTGCCGGTCGATCTCCCAGGCATGGCCTTTAATACTGCCGTAAAGGCTGCAGAAGTCGTTTGAAGGGAGCTTCGAGAGATCATCAACCAACAACAAAATCTTTGTTTGGGAAAAAAGAATTATGAATCAGAAAGTACTCCCAGCATTCTGTCTGCACTACTCCTTAAAACTGATGATGAAGGCAAGTTTATAGTTTCTCAGAATGAGATTGCAAACATAGTGTTAGCTTTTCTCATTGCAAGCCATGATTCCACCACTTCTTTGATCACGAATCTTTTGTACTATCTAGCGGATAATCATCGCGTATATGCCCGTGTTTTAACAGGTACATATTACATTGTTTCTTCAAATGTATATATACTTGAACGTAGAGTAACATCAGTATTTCATGTGACTTGACTTGGGGGTCAGAACAAAAAGAGATCGCGGAGTCAAAAGGAGCCGAGCAATTATTGACATGGGAAGATACAAATAAAATGAAGTATAGCCGGAATGTCGTGAATGAAGTATTGCGTCTAGCACCGCCGGCTCAAGGAACTTTCAGGGACCATACATGGTATTACCTATGCTGGCTTCAACATCCCTAAAGGAAGGAAGGCATGTTTGTTACTTTAATTAGTGGGCATACTTTTAATTACTAGTATATATATTTCACCACATTTTAAGTGTTTCGGTCCTTTCAAAAAAAATATTAAGTGTTTCGGTTTACAAGCAGACATTGTTACGCACATATATACGTTTTGTGGCAGATATTTTGGTCCGTGAATTCAACCCATAGAGATCCCAAATACTTCTGAATCCAGATAAATTTGATCCTACAAGATTTGAAGGTAATAAACCCTGCCACAACTTTTGTGTGCTCATTTTACTTACTACCATGTATATAAAGACTTTAGGGTCTCTTGAAGGTCAACATTTATAAGGGTAGTGGTAAGTCACACACTTGCGTACATTATTAATTTCTTATTTATTCAATTTGAAATTTATTCCTTAACAACATATAATAATATATATATATATCACGTAGATTACTAATTTCATATATTTATTCAATGTGGAATTCATTCCTTAACAACATATATATATATATATATATATATATCATGTATAGCCTACTTTTAAGTTACTTATTATTTTGAAGGTGACGGGCTGGCACCATTTTCCTTTACTCCTTTTGGAGGAGGTCCAAGAATGTGTCCGGGGAATGAATTTTCACAACTGGTTTTGGTTTTCTTGCATAATTTGGTATCAAGATACAAGTGGGAGCAACTTATCCCTAATGAAAAAGATCAAATTTGATATTGATTCACCTGTTCCAGAGAATGGCCTTCCAATCAAGCTGCAGCCCTTAATTTAGAGTTTAAGCGTTCAAAAGAAAGCCCGAACCAGTAGGTTTTTCTCAATTTGGAGTCACGTGCCTTTGTTATTACGTATATGGTATGTAATAAGTGATGCATCACAAATCGCACTTGATGTAAATTAAACATGAACAATACCATGCTTATTACTACTACGCTTGTAATTCTCCCATTTTTATCAAGTCAATGAAATAAAGATTTCAATATCCTCTACCATCCTTGCAAGTGTGCAAACTTTCAAATGCTAACATATTCCCAATAATAGACTTTCTCCAAAATGTAACGGATTCCTAACCAATGAAAATTAAAAAACCAATTATAAGAATCCCACCCACACAATTAAATGGTCAACTATATAGAGGACAATTAAGTTGCACATTTGATTTTGAAGAATAAATGAGAGGATAATGTAAAGTTAAACAAATAAAATTGTCAGTAGGATTTCACAGTGAAGATGCTAAGAATTTACAGAGATCCAATGCAGCAATCCATCTGCATATTCAGACAACCCAATAACACGAGAGAACCATTTGTTCCAAAACATCTCAAGATTAACTATAGCATATATTCAACTTTTGAAGTAATTAAGGTAACTTCACGAGTTACCCATCTTATTGCACCCCCACCCACCGCCCCCCCCCCCCAAACAAAAAAAAATAAACAAAATAAATAAATAAATAAACAGAAATAAAAAGTCAAGGGCCATACAAGAAAAATACCCTAATACAATCCACATGTTACTATAGAATAACTAATAGGAAACAACCAATCAATCTAAAAATGTCAAATATCTGTCTAGTTTAATAATAGGTGTACAATAATCCTAGCATTTGGTGGGGCATAGAAGAGCCAAAGCCTCAGTTTCCTGAAAACGAACTTTAGCCCATACAGTCAAAAGATACAAGAACTCAATAATGAACAGGTAATGGCCTGAGCCGCTCTTGATTTATGATTGACGTGTGTAACTGCTGCTCTGTCCTAGTAATTGTCATCCACCTAGGATGGCACTGCATCAGGCCAAAAAACGTAAAATGAACATAGTGTTCTTTTCAGCGTTCTGCTTCTCACCAGAAGCACGGAACGTGTCAAAAATAACAAGAATAGAATGTGAGGAATGTAAGCTAGAGAATATTCTGCTGCTCTATGCATGTAAAACAAAAATATGATCAGTTTAATTGGAGGGGGCTGTCCCATATTCATATACATAGATGAAAATTTCACCTTATTTCGATTTGTAAGCTTTCAGAAAAATCTTTTGTAACACATTTAAATTTCTTATAATAATGCACACAAACATAAGCAGCACAAGTTTCTTTAAAATTACAGGACAAAATACTTACTGTATGTTGATGTATCAATCTGCTCCGGGAGCTCTTTAATATCCACCTCAAACCTTTCCTGAACCTGCATCAATTTATGGGAACAGGCATCATTTTATAAAAGCAGCCAAAATAAATACAAAAATCACACACACACACACACACACACACATATATATATATTATCAATCACATGCCTGATTGAGAACGTCAGAGTCGGCAGCAGAGGAAACAAATGTGATAGCAAGACCTTTGGTACCAAACCTTCCAGCTCTTCCCACCTATTAAGTCCAAAATAGAACAAAACAAAATTTGAGGACTTGTCACAAAACAAAATTTGAGGACTTGTCTCAGAATATACAAAACAGAGCCAATATCAAGGAAAGCATAAAAAATACCCTGTGCAGATAGGTGTCAGCAGAATCTGGCATGTCGTAATTAATGACAATGTTAACCCTTTCAATATCAATTCCTCTACCAACCAAATCTGTTGCCACAAGTATCCTCTTATGCCCCTCCTTGAAATTCTTGTAACGTGTCAATCTGCAAAATTCCAAGCCATGGAGGAAAATGATTTATTATGCCATTGTACATGGGTAAAGAAAAATTCGAATCTTTTCATTCCTTGAGTGAAAATGAAAATGCATCAATATCGGACAGAAATGTGAATATATGTGGCTTCAATTGATAGTAAGCAAAACCAACCACGGTTTCAAAGGTCTGCCGAAGCATGTCTCGAGAAAACCTCGCAGTGAGAGGCTGGAGCCTCAGACAGTATTTTTAAGGCACTTTATCAAAGGCAAGCCCCAACTGAATGAGGCACACGTAAACAGGCATGCACCCGAGTGTTGATGTGTAGTTGGAACTTCAATCATTATGTATTTTTTCTAATTTTCGAAGGAATACCAATCATTTAAGCACCCTTTCTTTGCAATGTTAGTTTCGTTTTTTCTTTTTTTCTTTCTTTTTTTTTTTTGGGAAGAGATGTTATTGGAAAATGTGTGGTGAAGAACTAGAAAGAATCTAAGGGAATGAAAAAAATACTCCCACCGTCACAACTCACAAATATATAGTCAACTTTGCTTCTTCACATGGATTAAGAATTGTATTGGAAACATACACTTTGCAAACCACATTCCTAATTTACCCTTATTTAATGAGTAGAATTTAAAACCGATAGTTTTAACTAAGTATTAAATGAGGGTAAATTAGTAAAATCAATGTTGCACGGACACGGACACGGACACAGACACGGACACGTGTGTGGGACACGTCAACACGTGATTTTTTCAAAACTGTAGGCCATGGACACATCTAGGACACGTTGATTTAAGTATTTTAAAATGTCAATTATATGTTGACATTTTCATTTTAGTACTTTTACATATAGGATATAACAAGAATGTTAGAATACTTAGCCTAAGGAGTGCCCTTAAAGTAACATTTAAAAATATGTATAAAAAGTAAAATCCATACACATGGCTTATCAATCCACACCACAAGGTGTCCAACGAGTGTCGGTGTCAAACACGACACCATACGTGTCCAACACATCATAGAGTAAAATCATGCAAATTAAGCTTCTTAATAGAGAAAGAGGGCTATATATTTGGGACATTCCAAAAAGGAATAGTGGATTATATATTTGGAACCGAGGGTTTATTTTTTTTTTTTTTTTTTTAATTAGAGAATATGATTGGATTGAACTTTAACTTGCTGACCAGTTTTTTTGTTAGCTGACCCAGAGGCTCACCCTTTGAGGAGATCCATGCAACTCAAGAAAGCTTCTACACAAGAAGCCAACAAATTACAAAGGGTCTTTGAGAAACACAAATAACTTTTTTCTTTTTCTTTTGTTTTGGCAATGCTCTCTCCTGAGGCTCTAAATTTTCCAAAGTGACAAAAATCTTCTGCAGCTCGAATCTCGTCTGTATCCCTCAACCCCCACACCCTCTAGCACCACCACCAACTACGAGAGACCAGTCTACATAGACAGTGAACAAATGCTCCAGCCAGGTCAGCGTATGATAATGCTTCAGGATAGAAATAGCTCTCAAACCAATAATAATACCTAGGAGGAGGCAATCTGCCTTCAAAGGCACCAAAAACAATTCTAGGTTCTCAACCCATCTTACGAATATGAAGTGGGTCCAGATGGGACCTCACAATACCTCCCTTCACAATGAGCGTCAGCACTGCATGGACTTTGTGAGTAACGAATCATCCATCAAGACCAATTGGATTGAGGTTAATTGGGATACTATTGATTTACTGGAAGCTCTTGAAATAAATGATCTTGCAGTTGTCCTGTGTTAATGACTTGAAGCCACTGAGTGGTCATCAACACCGAGACGTGTCAAATAAAATGTTCAAATCTGGAGTGTTTTACTATAAAGTTGAATTGTTAAGTGCTATTTAGCAATGGATTATTGTTTGTTATTTTGGAAGGGACCAAAACCTCCTTACCCACCTCAATTTCCCAATTTATTAGGCTAAGCAGCCCCATTAGAGGCGTGTCCAGCAACGCTGCTTAAATCATCCCTAATTTTGGTGTTCTCTGCTTCTGATTTTAATTTAAGTGCCAAACAATCTTGTATTTTATTATTTGTTTTACATGTTTATTTTTGTCTTATTTTACAGTTTCTCATGAGCTTACACCTTAACATCTTAGCATCAATTTCCAAAATTTTGAAAATTTCAAAAAAAAAAAATGTTAAATTATATCAACTTAAATCATCCAGCTAAAGGAAAAATCTGAACCATATTGAAGTTAAAGGGTACTAATAAAAACTGTTAGATTCAAGTAAACCCACACAACATACCTATTTCAACATTCTAAAAGTTTGACTAGACCAGCATAATGCTTTAAAATCTTAACAAAATGCTCAGTTGTTATGAAACTCAAACTAATCAACCAAATTTTGGTCCAGAAAAACATAACACTTGACAAAACAAAAACTTGCATAATTTAATCATTACCTTTCTTCCTGAGACATGCCAGAGTGAATGCAAATGGATGGAAAATTACACTCCACAAGCAACTTGTTAAGCTCTGCTGCTCTGTTGACGCTCTTGACAAAGATAACAACCTGATTGAAATCTAGAGCATCCAGCAAATCATTCAGCTTCCGGTTCTTCTCCAACTCGCTCAATTTGATATAATGCTGCAATCAGGAGAATTATCAAGTTAAATGTGCAGAATTTAGTAAAGCAAATGGGACATTTGTAATGATAAGAAACAAACCTGAACAAGACCATGTAGGGTCAACTTGGCCTCGTCATCCACATAAATTTCCATGGGCTGAAAGGAAGACATGTACATTAAAGCTTATTAGGTGCCCGCCCGAAGATAATGGCATCCAGAACGAAATGAATGATTGATGAACATCCCCAAAACCAAGGTTCCAGTCCATCCGACTCATCTCCTTGTAGTTACTTTATTACTATTCAGACCATCTAGAATTCAGCAACACTCAACAAGAACTAGAAAAGAAGTGACAACAAATTCCAAAATGAAACTGTCTAGAAAATTCCTAAATCCCATCCTATCATTCGTCCTTCAGACATACTGAACATTCAAAAACAAAGAAGAATCTAAAGAAGAAGACAGAAACACAATAGACATGGAACACTGGTGCACTGTCTTTATTCCAAGACAAGAAGTCTCCTATTTCCCTTTGGAGTAGAACTTTTGAAAACAAGCAATATGTTGTGTCAGTAGGATAGATTAACACGAGATTGGAAGAACACAGTGCTTCAACCACTGCATCCTAGACCAGACATCGCTGCAGAAAGCTGGAATAATGGAATATTGTAGACTTCTAAAATTCAAGTAGAACTGGCCACAGGACATTACATCTTGCATAAATTTCTTGCAAACTGGTCGGATCTCCTTGCTGAGTGTAGCCGAAAACATCATTACTTGCTTGTCATGGGGGGTCATCTTGAAAATCTCCTGGACATCTCTCCTCATATCTGGGAGCAAATATGCCCAGATGAATAATAAAAATAAAAGAATCTCAAACTAATGTCTGAAATTATAAGGTATTGAATTTTACACAAAGAAGCTTAAAATAAATACTATTGATGTGGCATACCAAGAGATTCAAGCATCTTATCACATTCGTCCAGTATGAAATGCCTCACATTCTTCAAAGAAAGGTCCTTGTCTCTTGCTAGGGCCATTATCCTACCAGGAGTTCCAACAACAATGTGAGGGCATTCATTCTTCAGAAGATCTTTATGGTTTTTGATGTGGACACCACCATAAAAAACAGCAACTTTGATGTCAGGCAAGTATGTGCTGAACCTCTCAAATTCATGACATATCTGCAGACAAGGGGAAAGGCAAACCAATCCAGCGTGTTAAGCATTTCATTCATATGCATAGTTAAAATAAAAGGATTAGTATCCATGATATAATAGAATATGAAATTTATGTTTGAATGGATGGTATAAATCACCATTCCAAACACACAAGAAAATTTTGAAGAGAGTTCCTAGATGGCTCATATACCTGGTAAGCAAGTTCCCTTGTATGACATAAAACAAGGGCAGCAACTTGACCTGCAATAGGTTCAATCTGCTGCAATGTTGAGAGACAAAAACAGCAGTCTTCCCCATTCCAGATTTTGCTTGGCAAATAACATCCATTCCCAGGATAGCTTGAGGTATACATTCATGTTGCACTGATGAAGAACCAAAGAAATTCGATCCAAAGAAGAGCCTCAGTTCAATTAAAAAATGTTTACCATTCAACTTCTCCAAAGTATGAGTGACAATAGTAATTTACCTGAGAATCAGAAAAGCCAAATTTAGCAAGATACATCACTCAATAGAAAAGTTTGTATGAAATACAGGGAAGAAAGAAGCAGCAGACCAACTCAAAACTCTGACGTACTAATCAAACATGCTATCAAGTCTTAAAAAACAGCACGAAGTGTACGAGCTAAAGGATGTATTACGTTTTCAGTTTACCACATGCCACACAAAAGCTTGTTAATAAGGGCCGGTATGGAAATGACTTTTGAAGAATTAATTTTGTGAAAAGTGATTTTTTCGGGAGAATGCGTGGTTAGAAAGTAAGGAAAAGTTACAAATTTACGTGCAAGATTACTTTAACGGGTAACTGTGAGGTTGAAAATGAGTTTGAGGGAGATTTATTTTGAGAAAATCATTTCCATACAAGGCCTAAATATATCACTATTCAAGCATTCTTCCGCTTTCTTACATCCTCGCTTAGGAGATGTGAGTGAGAAATTGAATTTTCAAGAGGTGATTTTTGTGAAATATGACCTTTTTGAAGAATGTGAAGTCAGAAAGTAGAAGAAAGTAATGGAGAAACATGAAAGATAATATTTTTTTTTTTTTTGCAAGAACATGTGGTTAGAAATAAATGTTATAAGCAATTGATTTTGCGAATAGCAATTCCAGAAGGGGCTTAGTTTAAGGACCAGATTTCCAATATCATTTCCATCATGTACACCATACGGTAATTCTCTGGAGAATTAAGCTTCACAAAAAAAAAAAAACGATATAACACAAGACAAAATCTTGCCTTCTGAAGGATGCTCAAATCCAGAATCTACAATGGCCCTTAGAAGCTCTGGTTTCAACAGGAAGTCTCTGAATCCGGAACTGTGAATTCCCACGTAACCCCTGCAATGGTAAAACAAGAATACACAGACCAACAAATTAGCTTTTGAAAAGAGAATTGATTTGTTGAGCAAATACATGGACCAAAGCTTGCACCTATTGAACATTTAAAAAATAAATAAATAAAAATAAAGGTGAACATTTGATAGACTTAATTGAAAAGTAACATAATATTGATTTGTGAAGTCGCATCCAGTGATATGAAAGTTGACATAAAGAGAGACCACTCGGCTAATCCAACTGACAGCACCATAAATAATACACACACACACACACACATATATATATATATATAACCGGCTTCAGATTAAATCATTACCAAAATGGCCTCAGTATTTAGTAACCACTAGCTTCAGTGTAAAATCATTACCAAACTGCAACTGTATTCACAATCACATATTAAAACCTACTAAGTTTTATGTAAAACCGTTTGTCCCCTTTTCAATGGATTAAAAAGTTAGCTCTGAACAGAAGGTAGATTAAAAAGTTAACTCTGGACAGCAAAATAGTTCTGGTCTAAGTACCAACTCACTCCCAGAAGGAAAGATTTATCATTTACTTATAATAATTAGCTTCTTTAATTCTTACTTTACACGGCTATAGTCTATCTTCCATACTGTGAAACTCGCGTAACAAAGAATTAATAATTTTTGTGCGATAATTTGAGCCACTAAAAAGCGGACTAGATAATTTTTAGAAAACCTATATAAGGAAAGATTTAAGTTCAAAATCTTGGGAAACAAGGACAGGAAAAAGTGATATACCAATTCAGGAATACAAAAATTAAAGTACAAGAAGGCGATTACTCTGCAAGAACACAAATATATACACATGATAATTATGAGATGTGTGAGAAGCTCACTTCTTGGCTGATTCGCCGTTCACTTTGGTCACGGAGTCGGGACCTTTATCTTCGTCTTCATCGTAGTCGAGAAGCTCCTCCTCGTAAGCGTCGTTATCCTTCATGTCTCCCATCTTCTCTACTGCTTTCACTGCAGCAGCACAGAAACCCAACAGATCAGTACATAAAAATTCAATGTTTGGATTTAGTTCAAGTTAATCAAATAAGTATTTTTATTATTCAAACAATCACACACATGATGTGTGGGTGCAAAAACAAGGTTTTCTTTCTTACCTTCTGAATCTGAGAGAAGGATTGAGGATGTTTAGGGTTTTGGGTTTTGAATAGTCTGCAAAGAAAATTGTTAGGGGAAAATTGAGAGGGGACGCTGGGGGAGAATAGAGGGACTAGAGAAAAATTAGGGTTATTGAGCGAGGTTGGTCAAGTGGCGGGGGTGCGGATAACGATACGGGCCGAATTTGGGATGGGCTATACTGAGTTCTGAACTGAGCCCCAGTCTCTTGAGCGTTTTTGTTTAGTCCAGATCCCGTTCATAATAATAATTACTATAATTGAGAATTTTTTGAAGTAACTATAACTATAAAAAGAGAAAATTAGTCCCTATGCATTGTTTATGCAATTAATTGCAATTTTACACTTACTAGTTGATCTTTTTTGCTTTTTTTTTTTTTTAATATACGAGAGGGGAGGGAAGGATGAGTAGGGGAGGGATGGCTGTGGTTCGAACTCGAGACCTTCTATTCGGAGCATAAATATATTAACTATGGAATTCTCTATCATGGATTTGTGTGGATTTTAATAAATTTTAATGGGATTTGTTGTTGTTGTCAAATATAGAATTAATAGATTTTTATGAAACTATCATAACTTCATGATCATCAAAAAATACAAAAAATGCAAAAAAAAACATAAATATTCAAACAAAGTCATTAACCAAAAAAAAAAAAAAGAAGAAAAAAATAGTTCCATAAAAGTAGTTATATTACAAAAATATAATTTCAAATGGTCAAAAGTTTGTTAAATTTGCAAAAAGAAAATCATAGTCTTTTCACTTTTGAATCAATCTCTATTCTCTTCATTTAAGACATCTCTCTAAATTTCTTGAGCTATTTTATTTCTCCATTCATTTGCATTTTCTCTTTGTTCTTCTTGAGTTTGGATAATATACACATCATCTTCAATTTCTGTCAATAAAGATGGTTGAGATGAATCTTCGTCATATTGTTCAATATGAAATTCATCAGAACGACATTCTTTGCGAAGAAAATTATGCAATCATGTACAAGTCAATATTAACTCTGCTTGCGTTCTGAATAGGAATGGAGGCGCTTTTTAATTAATCATAAGTCGTGCAGAAACTAATGACTTGTATTAATTAATTCGATAATACAAAATCGTTCAAGTGAGTGAGGATAATTCTTTGTGAATTTTTTTTGGCTTTACTTTCTTATCTGCTTATGCTCCGCACGCAATTCAACTTTTCATTCCTAGGGTATAATCATTGAACTCACAAAAATAAAAACGAGAATCCACGGTGTTTATTCACAAAACCTATTATCAACTCAAAAATACAAATGGAGAAAAAATTACCTATCAAATTGTTGTCATAAGAGGATGTCAAAGGAAAAGGAACTTGTGTTGAGAAGTTGAGAGGTAGAAAAAGAATAAACGATACGGAAGAGAGAAATATACGTTCTGATTTTTTTTGTTTTTGTTGTAAATAATCTTTTTTTTTTTAATTGGGAAAAATGGATTTTGAAATCCGAGTGGGGAAGATGGGATTTGTGTGAAATTTTTCCTTCATAAATATAGCTTATAATTCCACCTAAATCTATTCAAATCCATTCATATAAGAAATTCATGGAATCCATGGAATGTTTGAGGACACTAGATTTTCATGGAATCCATTAAAATTCAAGTTGAGGACCTCAAGATTTGATGGATTCCATAAAAATCCAAATTGAGGACACCTAGAATGTCATGGAATTCTAAATTCCTTTAAATTCCATGGTTGGGAACACTCTCCTGAGATAACCTTTTACAGGGAAAATAATTTAAAGATACGTTAGTGAATTTACCCTATTTTGTAAAGATTACCTGAATAATTACCTACAAATAACGTGACTCTTTTCAAAAACCTCTCGGATGCACGCTATATGTATTTCATGCACGCTATATGTATTTCATGCACGCTATGTTTATTTTAAAAACACGTAGTATACATCCACACAGACCACACATATTGGGAATTTTTGTTGCAAAACCTCTTGGAGGTTTTGGAGATGGCTTATAATATAGGAGTTTATCATTTTTTGTCATATTAAGGATAAAGGTAGAATGAGTAGTTAGCTAAGTATTTTTACTATTTTTTAGAATTTTTTGTTTTTATTTAAAAAGTAAAGGAAAAAATGTCATAAATAGCCTTATGAGTGAATTTATGAAATATATTAGGGACCTAGGCATTGGGCAAAAAAAAAGTTAAGGACCCAACATATAGAAAGTGTAAATGTTGATCCTAAAAAAAAGTTTTGTGCTTGACTGTCATCACATGGATGTGGATATGAGGAGGTATACATCGACTACGTAGGTTGGGGATGGGACAAGAATGAAATGGTGGAGATTTGGGATGAAAGGTTATTATATAACTCATGCATGGCCCTCTGATTTCTAAGACCCGAGGCAAGCTCTTTAAAATAGGGCCCTGATGTAACAAAAGATAATTTCGCTTTATCCCTAAATAAAACATATGTAAAATGAAAAGCATAATAATACTGTTTGCCAAAAAAAAAAGCACAATAATATATAGAACATTAAATATTAAAAAAAAAAAAGACAAAACATATTCTAAAATATTACTATATTATCATCAAAATGCATTACAATGTGCAAACATGTTACTTAAATACTGAGCGTCTTATGGAGACGAATATGCTAATGAGAAAACAATTAAGCAAAACCAAAAATGACTTTTAAGTAAGTGCATAAGTTCATATTAATCAATTCATGATAATGCTTAATTCCATACATCACTTCAATCAATTCCGAACCTTGAAAATATATGCTTTACACTAATTCCATAAATGCCTAATGCCTAATTATATAATTCCATTACACTAATTCTCCTACTCCTATATAATATATTGATATTGTACATTCCTTTTAATTTCAAAATACATTCAACAATTGAGAATTGTCCCATAAGTAGCCAACTCTAGCTAAATTCACAATCTAGAATTCTTATTTTCCAAATCAAAATTCAAAACAAGCAAAAAGAAACACAAACACAACTCCACAATGTATGCAATAGAACTAGAAGGCACTTGTTCTCCGACCAATTGCAAATCCAACAATGCCCTACATGTACAAGTCATATTACTAAACGGATTTTTCATCGAATGCAAATTTAATTTCTAAATCATAACTCATAAGTAATAAAGCCATAAAGGCATATAAACATAACTAATGTGACGACCCGCCCCATTATTTTCAAAATTCAACCTTTACTTGGCAAAGTCAAATGTATAATATGTTAACTCAATGTCAAATTTAGACCAAAATGTATTAATTTAATTTTTGGGACTACCATTTAAGCAATTAAATAAGTTTGAGCTTTAGATGAAATTATATTACAAATTTAGTGGTTAAAGGAAGTAAAGTATTAAGCTAAGGACCTAAATGAAGCAAGCTAGAAGTTGAGGGACCTTGGGTGAAATTTCCTAAATATCTAGATAATTCCTAGGGATAATTACATATGATCACATATAAACGTTCACAAGAAAAGGAGAGACAGACAAGAGCTGAGAGAGAGAGAGAGAGAGAGGTTCGGGAAACAGGGATCAAGCCCAAAAAAGAGGGAAAATGGGAGAATTGAAGAAGAAGACCAAGGAAGTATCAACCTATGTAAGTAATACTCACTTTCTAGCTTTGATTTCATGTAAATTTTAAGGTTTAATTTTCTTCTACGGTTAAGAAATTTTATAGAATTGAGTTGTTAATCATAGTTTAGTTTCTATAGATTTAAATGGTGTGAAATTAATTTGAAATCCTTGAAACAAAAACAAAGAAAGCAAAAAAGAATGAGAAAGAAACAGAGGCTATGGATTCTTGTTTAAAAAAAAAGAGAAAAATCAAAGCAAAATCGGTGGAGTGCATGTTCCCATTTGACATTATATTATATAATACATTACATATATTTTAAATATTACATATATTACATATGTATACATAAAAGAAAGAAGAAAGGAAAGGAAGCATGGGCAGTAGAATTCTGGCGAGAAAAAAATTAGAAGAATTTAATTAGGAAAGGAGAAGAAAAATATAAGAATTTAACACAAGTCTTATTTTCTTTCAACTTTGATTTATATAAGTTTTAAGGTATAATTTGATTTAGAATTTATGGAATTTTTATGAATATGCAATACTAGATTGGAATTTTGTTTACTACGAGTTTTAACGGCATGAAAGTATTCTTTGATTATGAAATTTTAAACTTATGATGTTAGTGTAAGAAGTTACGGTAGAATATGGATGAAATTTTATATGAAGGAAATAAGCTAAAATATTTTTATATAAGTTAGTGTATGCAATTGTAGTCAAGAAGGAAAAATTGAAGTTGAAATTTCTAAATGAAGTATTTGGGATTTTAAAGTGAATTCTATAGTATTTTCTTAAATTAAATGAAGTTTTGGATTAATTGGAAGAAGGAATCTATGTCTTCTTTAATGAAAAGGAAAGTATAAGAGGGTAAGAATGAATTCTAGGAAGCCAAGCACACATGTACAAGTCTAATAAAAGAATCAAGGCTGAAATTCAATTATGTACAGATGGTTCTGCCCCACAATTTTGGAGGGTCATAAATGATAGTATATATTGAATTTTAACATGATACAAGTTGGGAAATGATCTTCTATGAGTTGTCTGTTATCCAAAATTGGAATGACACTATTTGGAGACCGGTAGAAGTTTCTGTGACATGTTTTGTAAGAAGGGGCAGTGTGTACCTGAGAACAGATTTTCAGGAAGTTGTGGAATATTTTGATATTGCCAAAATAGTTTTCTTGAGCTCAATTTCACACTTGATGAACTTATATGAGTTCGCTACATTGTAGAAGAATTTCATGAAAATACGACACCGTTCTTGATTATAAAATAGCTTTAAATGTGCATTGCCCAACTATGAAAACTTAAAAATCATTGTTTGAAGAATTTAAATGAAAAAAGGGACTTGAAATCAAAAAGGGAATTTCATGTTGATAAAATTTGCTAAACTAGAAGCTCTTCAACTAGTAAATGAGCTAGAAAGAAGATAAATAGAATCGAGCAAGGATATTATATATGGATACATGATGATTGATAAATTTTAAACTATTTGGTAAGTTAAGAAAAAAAAGACAAGTGAAAAGAAGGAAAAATATGGAAAATGAAACTATAGTTGAAAGTATGTAAAAGTATGAGTATTTAAAATAGAAGAAGTTCATTAGAAAGGAATTAGATGTTAAGTAGAATTTTATATAATGTCCCAGGAAATGATAAAGATCAAAGGAAATGAAACACGAAAAGATGTTATTTAGCCGGTGAGTAGAGCTCTTCCTCTTTTTTCTTCTAAATAAAAATATATCATGCTTTGATTTCACATAAGTTGGTAATGTGTTACAATGATTATGTATTTTTATAAAATTTCAAAAAGTTATATTTTCTTTAGAAAAGTTCATGTGAATATTTACATGAAATGATGTTTCATGATTTTTAAAGAATTGTTTGAGTTGAAACATGACTTATGATATATGAAAACCCCCAAATGTGTATCCAATGTTATGAATATGCCGTCTATGGGCGAAGGGACCTATGGCTCAAGCTAACCAAATAAACGCTACCCGGGCGAAGAAGCCTATGTGCTAGTTATGGCTCAAGCTGGTTGTTGTGCCGCCTACGGCGAAGGGGTCATAAGATATCTATGGCCCAAGCTGATATCTACGCGTATATGACTCGATATTATGATGAGGAGATGTTGGAAACTCTTTGAGGAAGAATTTTATAATGATTATTGAATAAATAATGTTCACGATATTTTCTAATGAATTTTATGGTGATTATTGAATGAAATGAGGTTCCTGAAGTTTTATAACATGTTATGATCCTAGAGATGATGATGTTATGGCGGTTTTACATTTAAAGTTATGAAAAATCCCAAATGATTATGAAGTGAAATGATATTCATGATGTTTTCCAACATGTGATGATTCTATAAATGTTGATGTTATGCTGAATTTACATTTAAAGTCATGGAAATTCCTAAATGCACTTGAATATTTTATTTGAGATTTTGTAAAAGTTATGTTTCGACTTTCCAAAGCATGTTTTATATATAAAAATTCACTCAGTTGGCTAGTTAGCTTATAAGTTATCATAAATTATTTTCTTTCCAGGTAGCAATTGGAGATTGGGTAACACATTGTGGTCGAGCCTGCTATTTCGAGAATTAAGCCACTACAGAACAAAATGAATTGCTATAGGATTTGTTAATACTATGATTTATAAAGTTGACATGGTTAAGATTTTTAATATATATTGGGAATATGTGTGAATAATAATTGGGTTAGTATATTTATTCATATGGAAATTATGATTTTCTTGAAATGATGGCATTTGTCATATTGCGTAGTGTATGTGTTTGATGTTGGATGTTAAAACAGGTTGGTTTCGTTGTCAAAATAGGGGAGATATTGTCAAAATTTTTCTAGAATAATTAGTATATTCAAGAGCCTTGACGGTAAATTCTAACTTTTAGTTGTAATTTATCATCGGCGCACGTCACACTTCTAGTAAGTTAGAGGTACTAGGGGTGGGGCGTGTCAACTAAACTGCCCAATTAAATAAGAATCAAGCACTAGCTAATTCAACTCAACTTGAACAACCATATATGGAATAAAGGAAAAACAAGAACTCAACTCGAAAATGAACAGGGGAAAAATAAAAATTCAATTCAATTCAATCCAAATGTAACCAAATAATCAGTTATCAGAGTAAATTAACTTGAAAGAACCGAAGGAAAATCAAAATTAACACAATTTCTCACAACTCATTAAATCATTACTCATAAATCAGTAAATTGCAATGTGGGAAGTGAACTGGATTTTTCACTTCTGAGTTCTCAGCCACTACATATGAACCTCTGAGGTCAGAAATTAGAATGACATAATGAGAACCTGAAGCTTGAAGTTCTTGAACTGATGAACGCTTGAACCTCAATGGCTATAGAGTGTAAAACAGCCAAGAAAAAATGCCATTGAAACTTGAGAATTGAGAGCAAAGCCAAAGTAGATAATGGAATGAATGAACTATGATTTAAGAATCATGAATGGGATTCCCAATCACTCAATTACAAGTTAGGAATTAGAAATTTAGAAATTAGGATTTAGCATTAAGAGAAATGAAAGTGTTGTATGTGACCCAAATGTGTAAGGCCCCATTAGTTAAGTCCAGCCTGTTAGCATGTTATGAGTCCGGTCCATGTATCTTAGCATATCAGCCATTGATCTTGTGTGTGATCTGGTCTGTCCATACTACGTATATATAGGATGTGTTTGTCTCAGTGCTAGGGTTAAGACTTTCTCGCTTTCCTTGAGCCGCATTTGTTTTCTATTTGATATATTGTTCTTCCCTTAGGGTTTTCTGTATGGTTATCTTCTGTGATAACTAAAGCGTTTCTGTGTACTAAGGTTACATTGTAATTCTTAGTGAATTAACCTAGGGTTATGTAATAAGGGATTTCTCTGCGATTGTACTGTTCTTGGTGATTGCTCAGTGAACTGAGGATCTTCTACCTCTAGTGGAGCCTCGACCAGAGACGTAGCCTTTGTGGTGAACTACGGGCCCCTTTGCGAGGGGCGAACATATCGCGTGTTCTTTATTGCTTTTTTTACCGTTTACAATTCTGCGATACAATTTTGGGAACTGTTTGGGTTTAATTCTGGGTTTACTATACGTGTTTCTAGGTGGGTTGTTACAACAGAAAGCTTACCTAATTGACAACTAACCGGCTGCTGGTACTGGTCAGTACTTGGACGGAGCCGCCGGAGAAAGCAATGGCCAAAGCTTGGCTGTTGATGAAAGATTGAACAGTTCATTTGTTGTATCTAGTCTTCCTCAGTTCCTCATACTTCAGTTTAGTCGATCGTTCTGGATTTTTTGAATTTTATGTTTTAAATTTTTATTTTCTTTTGCTTTGGATTTGATAAGGGTGCCAACTTTTTGTTTAGGCCCTATTTCTCATTATCTTAGGCTCTTTTTTCTTATTTTTTTGGGGCTCTAAATTCCTTTAAAAAAAGAGAGGCTTTTCAATTTGAGATAATTAGACATTTTGTCCCTACTACAGCAATACTTAGTTTTTTACACCATTTTATGAAACAATTTATGAATATACCACTTTTGATTGTTTTATTGCCCTTTTGATTTTTTTTTTATTTTTAATATTTATGTTTAAATTAATTACTTATGTATATTTTATTATTTTCCTTATTATATCATATTTTGTGACCCAATTTCGGATTCCATTATCTATCCTTCTGTAACTAATTTATTTTTATTTTATTTTTTTTGAATTCATCAAATAATCAATGTTTCTCCTACAATTCGGTTCTTAAACTACTCCTACCTTGTCTGGACTCTCTTTTTTATTTTTTTAGTTATGAACACGGTCTCTTTTTTCAGTTGCCTTGACGTTACTACCTTGCATTCTCATGCTTTCTAGTTTGGGCTTTTTAATTGCTGCTTTTTGTATCATTCATCTCAATATCTTCTCCTCGGCCGCCGCACGCCACCTCCGTTTGTTGCCCCTGTCTGCCACCTCTACCTATTGCCATCGGCCATCCCATCCACATCCCGCCACCCGTTGTTCAATGGGGAATCTTCCGATCCTGCCTGTCGCCGGATCTCACGTACCACCTGTTGTTTGGGGAATCAGATCTCGCCCGCCACCCGCCACTTCCTGCCTGTCGCCGCCAGCACTCCAGGCCCCCGCCACCCTTGTTGCGACAGCAACAGTCGCTAGCGACTGCTACTGTTTGCCGATAACAGTCACTGCTGTTGGCAGGAGACGCGGCTGCAACAGCGGCGTCTGCAATTGCTGGTGCCTCCGGAAGATGTAAAAATGCTTTTTTTTTTTTAATTTCTTCTTGCTTTTTCTTTTTCTTTTTTTTTTTAAATTTCCTATAACATGATATTGGTTGGGTTTTTGGATGTTTATGTTTATGTTCTTACACCATTTCATGATTTAATTTTGTGTAAACATAATACTTTTTTGGATCGTTACTGTCTTTTTTTCTCATTTGTTCAACATGAATTCGATTATTTGTTACTATTGTGTTTTTGTATTTTTTTTTTCAATGTTAGCACTCGTTTACATGTTTTTTTGTGATTTTAATGATTGTTACCATACTTTTTCTTTCTATTTTTGCATTATTTTTTTGAGATTGTTACTGTCCTTTTTTCCCTTTTTTATGCTGTTACCAGTATTTTTTGCCTTTTTCCATGTTGTTACCATTACTTTTTTTTTTGTTACCATTCTTCTTGTTTTTATTTTCACATGACTTTTTGAGTTGTTGTTACCATTTTTTTATGAGTTTATTAGGTTGCTTAGTTACCAAATTTTTTCCGTGTTACAAATTTTTTGGAGTTTTTATTCTTAGTAACAAATTTCTTTTCCATGTTACGATGTGTTATGTTTTTTTATTTACTAGTAACAAAAATTTTTCCATGTTACCGTTTGTTGCCTTTTTTTTTTATGTTTTTAGTATTAGATTTTTTAATGACTTAGTGGCGGTGGCGGCGACAACGGCAACGGTTGTGACACAGTAGTGGTTTTGTTGTAAAAACACTACTACTAATTATAATAATTATTATTTCTATCAAAAAAATTATAATAATTATTATACTATATTATTGTAATAATATTATTATTTATAAAAATTATTATTATTATAATTAAATTTAATAAAAAACAAAAATTAATTAAAATTTAGTAGGGATATTTTTACAATTGAGTGAGGTATTTTTACAAATAGTTTCAAAAAAAAAGTACTTTTCAAAACCCTATAAAAATGATTTTTGTTTAAAGAACCCTTTCAATTTTTGGGCTTAGTATAACAAACCATTATGGGCCCTACATTTCTTGGTATATCATGACTGGCCTGATATAACTTATAAAAACTCAACACATGAGTATTTGAGGAAATGGTTAACTTCACATTTCGTCCCTCATATTTGCATTTAGTATTGTTTGGTTCTTTAACTTTTTTATCCAGTTAGGTCCCCATTATTTCAAAAATCAGCACAAAAGTCATTTTTTACAGATTTCACCAATTGCTCTGTTAACTTGTTGATAAAATTACCATTATATCCCTACCTCATTAAATAAAAAAATAAAAAAATAACAAAATAATATTTCAAAAGGAAAAAATGTGACGACCCGTTTCACTATTATCAAAGCTTGACCTTTACCCGTTAAAGTCAAATGTGTAATATATTAAGTCAATAGCAAAATTGGACTAAGAATGCATTAATTTAATTTTTGGGGTTATCATTTAAGTAATTAAATAAGTTTGGGATTTAAATAGAATCATGCTATAAGTTGATAGTTTAAATAAAATAATACATGAAGCTAAGGACATAAATGAAAGAAGACATAAAGCTAAAGATTTAAAATTGAGCTATACAACCAAATTGGGGGCTTGAGGAGCAATTATGAAGAAATTAATACAAAATATCAAAGTGTCTTTGAGAGTGGAACCGAGAGAAAACTAGAGAATTGAGGGGGGGGGGGGAGAGAGAGAAACTGAGAGAGAGGGAGTCAAGGAAGATGAGAGCAGAGAGAGAGAGAGATATATATATATATATATAAATGGAAATTGGAAGAAGCTTGGGACAAAAAGAAGAACACAAGGACTTACCAAGTAAATTAGGTGTTATTTATTTTTAAGCTTTAATTTATATATGTTGAGATATAATTTTCATTTAAGATTTATGGAAATTCTTGTGGAATTAACCTTAAAACCATGGCATAAAGTGTTTTCTATGGCATAAGATGTTTTCTATACGGTAAGGAATATGAACTTTAGTTTATATATGGAAGATATTAGAAATTTAGTGTGTGTGTGTAGATATATATTAGTGTGTTTAAATATATATATATATATATATACACACACACACATATAAAGGAAGAAAAAAAAAAGAAGGAAAAGAAAGCAAAACAAACCGTGAACTTTCTGCCAAAGTAAAAAAAAAAAAGGAATAAAAGTTTGAGGAATCTTGGGAAGTACAAGAATCAAAACAAGTTTTACTTATCTTTAAACTTTGTTTTATGTAAGTTAAGATGAAAATTATGTTTAAAGTTTATGAGAATTTTTATGGATATGCATGCTAGCTTGTAATTTTGTTTACTACAAGTTTTAATGGCGTGAAATTATTATTTAGTTATGAAATTTGAGACTCAAAATGTTAGTATAATGAGAGTCGGCTAGTGTATAGATGAAGATTTAAATAGAGGAATTAAAGCTGAAAATTTTTTTTATTTAAGTTGATGTTGTGACTTTATGGACATGGCAAATTAGAAAATTTAATGATGTTTGGAATAAATGCAAGGAAGAGACAATCTAAAGGTTAAGAATTTGTGTTATTTAAGACTAGATGAAGTAAAGTTAGACAAATTATAAGAAAGGGACAAGCGTATATCTTCTTGAGAAATGGATGAATCTTGAGGATTTTAAATGAATGCAGGAGTTGTACCCCAAAAAGGAAATCTCATGCTATAAAACTAATTGAATTAATTTCATTAACTAGTAAATAAGTTAGAAAGAAAATGAATAGAATTTAGCAAGGATAAGTAAAAGAAATGAATTATATATGTGAATTGAGAAATAGAAAGGATTTAGATGTTAAGTGGAGTTTTATATGATGTCACAGGAAATGATAAGGGTTAAAGGAAGAGAAACAAGAAGAGATGCTATTTAGCCGGTGAGTGGAGCTTTTTCTCTTCTTTTCTTCTAAATGAGATATTTCATGCTTTGATTTCACATAAGTTAGCAATGTGTTATGATGATTATGTATGTTTATGAAATTTCAGAAAATTGATATTTTCTTTAGAAAAGTTCATGTGAATGTTTACATGAAATGATGTTTCATGATTTTTAAAGAAATGTGATTTATGATGTATGAAAACCCCTAAATATGTATCTAAGATTATGCTATACCGCCTACGGGCGAAGGGGTCTATGGCTCAAGCTGACTATATGATACGCCGCTCAGGCGAAGGGGTCTATGTGCTAGCTATGGCTCAAGCTGTTTATTGTGCCACCTAGGACAAAGGAATCATAAGGTACCTATAGCTCAAGCCGACCGTCTACGCGCGTATGACTTGATATCATGATCATGTGATATGTTGGATACTCTTTGGGGAAAGTTTATGATGATCTTGAAATGAAATGACTTTTATGATATTTTCAAGAAGATTTTATGATGATTATTAAATGAATGAAGTTCACGATGTTTCTAGTGGATTTCATGGTGATTATTGAATGAAATGATGTTCATGAAGTTTTATAACATGTGATGATCTTATAAATGATGATGTTATGTTGATTTTACGTTTAAAGTTATGAAAATTCCCAAATGAGCTCGAACATTTTATTCAAGAGTTGCAAAAGCTATATTTCGACTTTTCAAGGTATGTTTATTTATAAAACTCCACTCACTGGGTTAGTTAGCTCATATATTTTCAATATGATTTTTCATCTAGGTAGCAATTGGAGTTTGGACAACACCTTGTACTTGAGCCTGCTATTTCAAGGATTCGTGCCACCACATAAAATTTATTATAGTGTTTGATGTTATTGTGATTTATATTCATTGACATGTTAAATTTATTAGTATATATTGGGAATTCTGAATATAACACACTTGATTTAGTAAAACTTTTCCTACGTGAAGTATTGTCACTGGTAGTGATGGGAATGATTATATTGTGAAGTGTATTTGGGCTGATGTTGGGTGTTATGTAGGTTGGTTTTGCTAACAAATTAGAGGAGATGCTGTCGAAATTTTTCTAAAATAATTAGTATGTGCACAAGCATTGACGGTAAATTCTAGTATTTTAGTTAGAATTTATCGTCAACGCATGTCACACTTCAAGTAAGTTAGAGGCACTTGAGGTGGGGCGTGTCAAAAAAATATACCCCACCGCCACTATAGTAGCATTCTAGCAACCAGGCCATCAGAATCTGCTATTTTCGGCGGCCAAAAGGTGATGCCATTTCTGGCACTCCTTTTGGCAGTTAGAAATGGCAGCACTTCGGCGGCAGGTTTTAAATCTTATTTTTTGTTTTTTTAAAAATTTTTAATGAGTTATGGACATAAATGTAATTTTACCGGAAAGTTAATGGAATAATTGATGAAATCTGTCAAAAAGGACTTTCCGTGCGAATTTATGAAAAGTCGGTGAACCAGCATGTCAAAGAAATTTTCAGAGACCCAGGCAATTCTAAATAAAATGTTGGAACAAAATGTGAAACTAACCCTTGAGAAAACCTATAACGTCATCCCCCCCCAAAAAAAAGAAGGAAGGAAAAGAGAAAGAATTAAGGGTGTGTTTGAAATTTTGTAATTCTATAACGTGTTTGCTTGAAAGCGAAATTCACGTTAGAAAGCATGAAGTCTCTAGAAAATACAGAACTTGCACTCTATAGGAAAATATTTTTCTTATTTTCAAAGAAAATGTGATCGCGCGATCAAAATGTCAGAATAATTTCGAGGGAAATATATGTCAACCAAACATTACAAAATGTGAAATTTAAGTGGAAAACACTATATATTGCACGGAAAATTTTTTAACAATCAAACACACCCAAGGAAAAAGAAAAAGTGTAAGCAAGATTTGGGAAAAGACTTAGGAGGGAAATGTTTCAGATAATTTTCCGTTTAACTATTTTAATTTAAATAATTGTAATTTTCCCAAGTTTATATTGCATCCAAAGGTGTTTCTATGTGTGTGTATATATATAAAAAAATTATGAATATTGTCTTTATGTTCCATAAAATCTATGATTTAATAAATAAAATTCATTCAATAAAAATAATAAGTAATTGTAATTTTGGTGAATTTGTGTGCCTAATTTTAGTCTTAAAATTTCTAAAATTCGCTTTAATTTAAGGTAGGCCAAAGTGCAAAACTTATCCATTTTGAATTTTTTGACTATAGTAATCTTTGGAAGTTCATGGGCTTTGAGGTTAAAGAAAAGAAAAGAAGAAAATCATCCAAGTACTTAGTGGAAAATCATCCAAGTACTTAGTGGGTATGTATTCAAATATTCTATCAAATTTAAACATCTACCGACCTGTTTTTTTTGTTTTTTTCTTCTTTTTAAAAAAATTGTCTATGCATTTATATAGGAACATTAATTATGTGCCAACCAATGGCCAACATGACAGTTGGTGCCAACATTTGTTTTTTTTAATGAATGAATTGATAAGAGTTTTGAAGAATATATGCACCACTAACTTTAAGCAATGTGGCCATTTGTTAGTCATATTCACAATTAAGTAATTGGAAATTAAAATCTTTCAACAATTATTGTTTCGTACCTCGTAAGGTGTCGGGAGGGTTTATTCATGCATTCCAAGAATTGAACGACTTCCATTGACTATTGAGTTGAGACCTTTTTCGGGGAATTTTATTTTAAATCAAAAATTAGTCAATAAATTAAACTTACTTTTAACTATGTGCTCTTCACAAAAAAACAATTTTTCATATTTTTTAATGATCTTTATTTACATTTCCATCATATATATTCTCCAAAAATCAATCAATTTTTAAAAATGAATATCTCTTTAGAGCTCCTAATCAATTAGAATAAGCTTTTAATCATTAATTTGATTTTCGAAATGAAATAAATCAATTTTTTTAGTCAAGTCAATTAAGATTATTCCAACCTTATATTACTTATTTATTTATTCTTTTTTACACAAAAAAGTTTTTCGAATTACTGGTCAAAAGAGATTTCCCCAGGGAATTAAACTCAACTTTGCATTATTTTTGTTTTCCTTCAAAGACATATGACTATACATTTGATCCACACAAAAATTTTATAACACCTATATGGGCGTCATTTATGGGATTCAATATCTCATGTGGTTGTATATTACACAAGTGCCACTTGGATATATATATATATATATCCAGGTGACGTGCATGCATATAATAACACGAGACATTGAGTGATATAACTACACCCTCTAATTGTTGGAGTATTATTACTGATCAGTAACAACCTGCACCCGTCCAAAAGATATCATCATCCTCAGGAAAGGAACAACAATATTAATTAATGATTTAATGTACAATTTACTAGAGGACACAATTAATTAGTACCACACATATATGCAGATTTATACAACTGATTATGAAATATAGAACATTGACTAATGTTTTAGCATGCAAAACCTTGCTATGTTTGTCTGGGGATGACAGTTTTCTTATTTAATATTATTGTCTAATACTGTACAGCCGAGCTTATTAAACAAGCTAGCTATGAGGGTTCAAACCTTGTCCAATTGATCAATTTCCAAGTAAAGGAATGAGAGGGTTCCAATTGAGTAGTTCTTCAACCATTTCCATTGCAACCTTATTCTCTTCATCCATTTCATCTCCAATATTTTCATCCATGCCCGACGATGATACTGATCCCGAAGATGTAGACGATGAACAATCAATCAAAACTTGACCGGTGGCATTCTTCTTCCAGAGCTCGACTTTCGTTACCCAGTGCGAACCGGAATGCCTACCAGCTCGTTTTTGCCACACCCCAATATGGGAATTATCATTGTCGAGCCTTAAACAAGTCACTGAAGGAGATGGATCCTTGCAGCATTTCTTCAACTTTGCACTTAACAAGTCTGAAAGTGTTGGTGTAGATAAATTAAGAGTGTCTTTACTTGAATTTGTATCATGATCATCAATAATAGTAGTACTATCATTGTTCTTCAAAATTGGGAAGTTTGTTTTAGCATTGTGTCCACTCATCAAGATGGCCGCTTCATCGTATGCTCGTGCTGCCGCCTCGGCTGTCTCGAAGGTCCCTAGCCAGATCCTCCTCTTCCTAGAGACAAAGAACAAAGTTTAGAATATATATATATATATATATATAATTATGAGTCCATCGACCGATAAAAGTGTCAAATTAAGGCTGGAGAAAATCAACATCACTAATCCTAGACACAACTAATTCTCAATTTTCTTCTAATGATAGAAACTTGTATGAAATAAAGTTGTCAAGTTCGGAACCAAAACGTCGAGATACTCAACATCACTGTCCTAAAAAGCCCGATAAATCACGCAAAGTGAAGTTTCAAACTTGTACAAGCCTAAACAGACAACAAAGACAATCTTCGAACTTTTATGAGTTCAAATGAAGCTTGAGAAAGAGAGAAAATAAAGATGGGGTGCAAATGTGCAATGGCATCAAGAAACACATGGAGATGAGTAAATAAATACAAACAGAGATAAATTAATGTAAGCTTTAAATGAAATAAGGGATAAGATAAAGTACTATCTTGCATGCATTTGTTGAAGGTGAACTTACAGTAAAGGATGGCGAATTTCAGAAACCCAAGAACCCCACTGCCTTTGCCTGACACCTCTGAACTTCCTTGATTGTACCATTTCCTTATCCTTTCTTCTTCTAATTCATATAAAATACCCCAACTTGCAACTTATTATATATAGAGAGAGAGGAGAGAGATAGAAAGAGAGAGGAAAAAGAAAAAATAAAGAAAAGGGTTTCAATAAGGGGAGATGTTGGCAACCGTTAAACCGTGACGTGACATAGTTATTAGAGTATATATGTTAAGAAAAATAAAAATTAAAAATTTAAGGGTTTGATTTCAGACAAGCTTGCAACTTATTTTATATATCGAGAGCGAAGAGAAGAGAGAGAGGAAAAAAATGGTTACAATAAAAAGAACTGCTACTTGTAAATAATTGTTTAAAGACGCATGGTTTCGACGGGCATTCTCATTTTTCTTCCTGTCGGTGGTGGAAGCTGGAAAAAAGAAGAAAGGGACGAGAGAGAGAGAGAGAGTGAGGAAGGACATAAGGTAGTTTGTAAGGTTGTAATAAAAGCATTCATCTGCACAACCATATAAAAATAACAAAAAACCATAATTTTCTTAGCTACTTTCCTGGTAATTAATATAACTGCACCTCCGCCAGGGAGAATCATGGACACTTTAACCATTAGTAGGGGACGAGGTTCTTTTCTTCCTTTCTTTCTTTATTATTATTATTATTATTTTTTTTATTAAATGCATTGTTTGGGCTGGCAGAATATGGAAGAGCAATTATGGAACACTTCTTTTAGAAGAAGAGTATAACCATATATTTGTATTGTCACCATTGTATGTGACACTAGATCATTTAGTCAAACATCTAGGAACACTTAATATATATATTATCAGAAGAAGAGAGGAAAACCATATGTTTGTGTTGATCAATTTGGCTACTTAATAGTGTTTGGTAACCGATTATAATTTTTTATAAACGAATACGAGATACTTTTCTACAATGTGCCAGCAGCTCATACGGTTGGAGTAATAGGCATATTTGGATATAATTTTGAGCAGGCCTGATTCTTAATTTTGAACGATGAACTTGGATTTGTGTTCTCCTCTTGAGAGTTCCAAAATCATATATTAACTTGCTCAAGATGATGTTCGGGTGAATGAGAAATTGATTATCAGAGTTTATACGAAAAGAAATGAGTCAAGTGCTGGAAGGAACTATCCCACAATGGAAAATAATTGTGGAAAAAATTTGTATGATTGCATATTTGTAAAGTGCAGTCTAGTGTAGTATAGAGGCTCTATATTGCGCTCTCATAGGGTGCATTTTTGGGCTAAAAATACGCTTTGAACCATTGAACTCGTATACGAGCAACTTGTGTACGCAAGTGTTTGAGACCTAAGAAACGTTAAC
This sequence comes from Nyctanthes arbor-tristis, assembly GCA_963692815.1. Lineage (NCBI taxonomy): Eukaryota > Viridiplantae > Streptophyta > Magnoliopsida > Lamiales > Oleaceae > Nyctanthes > Nyctanthes arbor-tristis. The sequence continues at coordinate 33,417 of CAVNYN010242430.1, read as the reverse complement.
TACCCCTACATATTCTGCCATAGACGCTCAACCGTATTTAGTGAATTTTCCTTTTTAAAGATATTTAGTGAATCTATTTAAATCTTCTGTTTTGTTCAATTGTTTTCCTTTATTATGGCTTCTTCATATATATATATATATTTATCATATATTTTACTAACACTTAATTACTAATATGACGTTGATGTCAAGGGTCCATTGTCATCAATGGTTGTGCTGTAATGAAATTGCAACACGTGTACCGATACAAATAGCATTACTTCTAATAACCTCGCCTGGGTCACACAACTGAACCCGACCTCCTCTGACCCTGCCTTTGTTAGAAACCTACTAGTTCTGATCTAGCCCCATATGGTGTCAATATGAGCATATAGCCTGCATCAGAACGTGTCATGTGGAAAATCACAAACACGCGCCATGCCTCACGTGACCATATGGTGCCATACATATAGCGTTAGATCATTTATACGAAACTCACCCCCCTTAAAAAAGATGATCATACGTTCAGATCTCGATTACCGACTGTCCAACACATACTCCCTCTCCCTCTTGGATCACCATTGAAGTCGCCAAGATCAGAATGTCCGCCACATGGTAGTGGAGATTCAGCTGGCAACACCCTTCTTCCTTCATATCAAGCTCCAAGATCGAATTTTTGACCCCTTTCCATGCTCATTAGGCGAGGTTTTTCCAATTCTCTAGGGATAACTTTTGCTACCTTAACTAAAAAAAATGTTTATCCTTTGATAATTACTGAACTATGACTTCTTAAAATACGCTTCGATAGTAATTTGTGACCCTTTAATATTTGCGGTAATTGGCACAAAACGTCACTATCTTTGGACACTCTTGTACAATGACAGAGATTCCAGTTGGGACTCCCTCGGTGGTGACCAAGAGAGAAAGGGAAGGTATGTGCGGTTTAAAATTGGGGATCAACTTTTTGTTTGGGAGCGGGTGTGCGGGTCTAAGAAAAGGCGAGAGAAGTTGTTTACTTGTGGGAGCTGACAAAGCTAATTACGTAATCTTAGTGCTGATCAGAGTATCTATTTTCGTAATAATTATTACAATGATAAGTATATTCACATTACAAATTTTGTTAATGACACTACATCTATATATTAATTAAATGAAAGGAGCTGCGGTACCTTTTTACCGCAGTTTTTCGTCAAGAAATATGTTAGTGAGGTCTTTTTAGGCATTTTATTTTATATTGCGTTAACCTATGTGGTATTCTTAATTTTTCAATTTTTTAAAATTTTTTTATTCACTTTTGCCTTATCCATTCACCATTTTGAAATAAGATTCACTATTAAATTTAATAACTAATGCATTATTATCATCATTTAATTATTATTTAAATTATAGATAAATTTGATTATTCAATTATCTAACATATCTTGAAATTTGTAGTTTTATAATTAATTGAAATTTAAAATATATATATCATTAGTTTAAGTTAATTAAAAATTATAATTGTAATTTTTTTAATTTTTCCTTATATAAATGAATATTAATAATTACGAAAATTTTATATATGACTACTTTTATGTATTATTAATTTATATATCTTCATGCTATCTGACTTTATTAGTTTCAAATAAGAAATATTTTCACAATACACATAACTGTCCAACTAGCAATTATTTCGTATGATACCATTTATCTAAATTAGTGTAAAAAAGTAAAATGATATTTATTTGTATTAACGATAATAATTGAGTTAAAATTTGTTGTAAACTATAATTACCTTAAGATGACAAAAAAAAAATTACATTATTATTTAGTTGGTGTTAAAAATTAATTATTATTTATTAACTAGTGTAACCTTAAAAAATTTAACCATACAAAAAAAAAACTTACAAAATTTCGTATTATTTATTTTTTAAAATAATTTGATATGTATTCTTCCTGTACAACGCACATGTGAGAATCTAGTTTTAATTACAAAAAATGTCCCCCCTTAATTGCTCATTTTGGCAATTATATCCCGGGTTATTTTTGCCACATTTTTATATTTAGTCATCAGTTAAATAATGCATCTTCTAGTCTAATAACTTTCTTTTTATCCACAAATTCCATTAGCATGGGAAGAATTTTTTTTTTCCTAAGTTTTCCATAATTAGTATCTATCTTGCCTAATAAAAAATAAACTGGGTAGATAATTTTTTTACTCAGATTTGAAGAAATTTTCAACTATGACACTAGAGAAAGATTATGTTAATTAATTAATTAAATTTAGAATAAAAAAAGGCAGAAAAACTTGGACATAAATGTAAAGAGAAATAAAAATTCAGGATCATAATTACAATTAAAATATGGTGTATTTATTAAAAAGTGTAGTGTAAATGTAATTACCCTTATTAAAAATGGACATTTATGAATTTCATCCACAATTTTACCTAAATTCCGCATATTTGTCTATGCAACATGTTCATCATGGTAATCTCTGCCCGGAAGATAGAACTGAATTCAAGTCGATTGCTATCAAAAAGGGAAAATTTGAAAAGAGAAGAAGACGAGATGGTATTGCTAAACCTGATTGGATTGCTATTTTCACTTCCTGGTTCGAAAATATTGGTCCCTCTCCGACTTAAGTAGGGCTTCTTGGCTTGGTTTCTTCTTGTCACTCGGGTCCTTGTTTGGTTTTTATTGGCTTTGTGTGTTTGTTTTGTCTTTTTTGTTTCTTTGCCACTGCTTGATTGCTTGTTGATTGCCTTGTTGTTTCCTGCTACTTGCAAGCCCTCTGTATATTTTGATTGATGAATAAATGTATATTTTCAAATTTAAAAAAAAAAAAATCCACATATTTTTATTCTACGATGCCTACATGATAAACGATCATAATTAAGTGAGAGATTTTATAAGGGATTGCACCTGATCATAATCAGGTGAAAGATTCTAAAAGTCTCAAAATGATTGCTTAGAGAAAGCAATTACGTAATTTAAATCAAATGATATATCTTAAACATGTGCTTAAAAAAGTGTTTGGGCGCAAATAAGGTCCACAGCTTTTAAGATGTCGGACTCTTTGCAATGTGAAGTCTTAATTCTAGTCCTTACAATTTTACTTTCAGGCAATACTTTGTCTAAAATAGGGTAAATTGCAGCAATGGTTCCAATCTTTACTTCTATTTGTACTTTTGTCCCCAACCTTTAAATCCCGACCAAGAGAACTCTCAGCCTTTAAAAAATTGGTGCGGCTCATCCAAGTGGATGTATCTCATCTTTAAATCATTAAGGTTTGATTGGCAGCTAATTACATGGGATCTTATTATGGTTGAAATTGAATTTTAAATTCATTGAATACGTGGATACAAAAAGTAACACATGTACAATGAAAAATATGAGATGAGTCCATGATTTTATATAACTTTTTTTCTATCATTGTGCATATATATGTAACTTCTATGTGCTTTACTTGCCATAAATTTAAAATTTACTTTCAATTATAATAGGATCTCGTGCCAGAGAGACCCTAACTGTAATGAGAAAATTCATTCATTTGGATGACCTTGTCAATTTCCTAAAGGTTGGGGTCTCTTGATCTAAATTTAAAGGTTAGGGACAAAAGTGTAAATGGATTCAAATGTTGGGACGATTGCTTCAATTTACCCTCTAAAATGTGAATTTTGATTCTTTGTGCATGTTTGATCCTCTTTACCAAAATAATTTATAATCTCACCTACCACTAATTTGATTACTGATTTAACAACTACTCATTTATAATCACAAATTTTAAACTTTTATTAAATCTATACCACTCATTTTACATTTTTATAATTTCTCTTTATAATTCAATTTGAATAAATAGCTTCAAACAACTACTTTATTTTCCTCTTCCACACATAAACCTCGCCAAATATTAATTTAAAAACATGTTAGATCAATAAGTATATATAAAAATGATATAAAATCATATGTATGACACTAGTGCCATAAAGACATATGGCATTATATGATCATATGACGTAATATAGTGTTAGATCAAAAGATTCGTAACTCTAAATATTTATGTTTAATTGTAGACAATATTTAGCTTTTTTCCTTCTTCTTTCACACGTTCAATAAATATATACACTATAGCTGAAGATGTTGGTTCATATATATTAGAAGAACCTTCAGCGTCCGTTCATATTGTCCACATGTTAGACGGTCACACAATGGCACGAGGAATGGATGAGTCCTTTGCATGATGTATATGTTTTTGGGCATTAATTTTGTATGGGTAATGCCTCCAAATTATGCATATTTTGTATGAGTCCTTTGTTTGATTCTCATTATTATTTTTCTAAATTTAGAGAAATTATAATGAGGGGATATGCAGAATATGTATTAGAAATGTTAAAATGTTTGATATATGTGATTGTAATTAAGCAGTTTGTCAAATCAAATCTCAAATTACTGATAGATAAAATTATAATTTGAAGAAATAATGGGAATCAAATAATCTAAGCAGCATAAAAGTATATTTTTACATAAAGGACGCTTAAGACAATACAGCGAAATATTAAACATAAACAATGCAATTATACCTTTTCTCAATCTTAAATTAGCTGGAAAAAATTTATGCATGTTAGGTGAATTTAACTCTTTTCCCACCAAACTTTGACTTTGGGGAAGTATTGGGTCAAGAAGAAGATATTCTTGGAATTGAAATAGAAAATATTAAGTAATTACTTAATTAAAAAAAAAATTGAGGGAAAAGTTCACTAATTAGTACACTACCTTTTTTTGAGACCACCTAGTACTCATACTTAATTATTTATAATTATTATGATTTAACGAGATAATATAAATCCATTCAAAGATTTACTAATTTGATAGACGGAAACCTAACATATTAAAAGGAATGGACAAGCAACAATGACATGAAAAGCAAGCTACTTGTGTATTTAATTAATGATATCATTTCTCTTAAAAAGAAAGGATTATATATATGACTTGAGATTAGCACACTTGTCACTAATTTTAAGAAACTATTGAAAAGTAAGTTCGACATACAACATCAAATTTATGGTACGTTGATGATTTATTACGCTTGTTGACATAGTAGAGATAAATAAATAAGTTTCAACTTCGCCAAAATATATAATGATAAGGTTGATTAGATAGATTCGTAAGACAACTAACGTTAATATTTCATTTTACCTGTTGATGTAATAGCTATAGAATCTTTGACTTTTCCAAATGAGCAATGTTAAGTTTACTAATTTATTTATTTATTTTATGTAGAAACATCTTTAGACATAAATTGTTTAACCACCAATCAATCAACCAAAAATGAAAACAACCCCAGTGGCGAAACCATTTTTTTTCCTTCTCTTTTACTTCGGGGCAGTAAAAGACCGTTGTGCAAGCGAACATCATTTGCTTTCTTTTCTTGAATTTACCTTTTTTCTTTACGTATTATTATAAACTGAGTTCGAGTAACCAATTGTGTTTTAGCTTAGGTATGTAACACACCAAACTAAGCTATATTCTATAATATATGGTTGTTAGATGAAATGTGATGCCACTCTTTATGAGTTAAAAATAGTTAAGATGGATATGGTTAGGCTTGGGCATTCTCGGCTGAAATCGATCAAAACCGATGATTACATTAGAAAAACTTGAAAGTGATCAAACCGCATAAACCAACCTTCGAACCCGACCGATTCCCAAAAAACCCAAAAAATCAACCGACTCAGTAGGTTCCAATTTTGCCAATTTCCCCAACGGACTGTAATCAGTTGAAACAGAACAGACCGGACCCGACCCGACCGACGTTCACACCTAGATACAATCATGTCTTCAATGCACCTGAGTTCATTTGTAGCTCGGGTTTTAAGAAATGCAAAAGATGAACAGATTTGCTGATTGGAGAAAAAGTGAGTTGATTATGCTGGAGGATGCGGATTGCATTGGATATTCAAGTTGGAACTATCTAAAATCAGAATCTAAATTGCTGATATCACTATCACTGTCAGTTCACTACCTCACTACAATTATAAAAGAGCAACCATTTAACACTATCATAAAACATCATAATGATGTCATGGTGATTCTTTTTCTTTTTTATTCTTCTTCCTTTCGTTCTTTCTCTTTTCTTTTCTTTCTTTTTGGCTTTATTTTGGGTTCGACTTAGTTGTTAGAAAACTATAAATAAATAGGGTTAACAAATTACACAAGGAATTTAACAAGAAAAAGGTGTAATTTGCTCTCGTTGATATTAAAATCGAGTTGACCAAAATTCGTTTCCTTTGTTATATTTGATAATAATGACATAAATTTAAGTATTGTTTTATAATTTTTAAAATTTGTTAGAAATTGGCAATATTTTCTTCACATTAACATAATAAATAAATGTCATAATAAAAGAAGTGCTCTTTTAACAAAATCAGCCTCAAAATTATTCTAGATATAGTGCAAATCACGATTCTCAACTTTTTTTTTTTTTTTGGTTAAAGGGGAGATATAGTAATAAACTATTGAATATTGAAGTCGGTGCTTGCATGTACTTACTGAAGTTATAATTTTATTAGGGTTAATTTTATAAATCGTCTCCAACTTTTTTTTGACCTCCTAAGTCTTCAACTTTTCATAAATTAGCATGATATGTTCTTTTTTATAGAGTTTGTCAATATTGCCGTTAACTTTTTAATAAAATTACCGTTAAACCCTTGACTTTTTAATTTTAAAAACAAAAGATTTAAAAATAAAAAAATTAAAAAGAAAAACCCACCCCTCCCCTCTTGCCGTTTCTAGCAACATTTTGTTGAACAGCCCCCCCAAAAAAAAATTGATGCCGTTTCAGGCAGCAATTCTTAGGGGGAGGGGGAGGGGTGCGTTTTTTTCTTTTGTTTTTTTATTATTTTTAAATCTTTTATTTTTAAAATTAAAAAGTTAAAAGGTATAACGGTAATTTTATTGAAAAATTAAAAGTAATATTGATGGAATCGGTAAAAAAGGACATATCGTACGAATTTATGAAACGTTGAAAACCCAGGAGGTCGAAAAAAAGGTTAGAGACTCAACTGATTCTTAACTCAAAGGTTAGAGATGATTTGTGAAATTAACCCATTTTATTACTTCACTTTCATCATGTATTTCATTTATGACCCAAAAAAATCATTCTAACGTACTCTTTCCGTTCCAAAAAGATATTCCTCCTTTCATTTTTTATCCGTCTCATATTATATTCGAATTTCCTAAGTTAATTTTTTAGTTTTTGAATATACCCTCATTTATAATGCATGGTAATCAACAACAAATAACAACTCAAATGAAATATTAAATAAGTCAAAGGGTATATTAGGAAAGATATGTTAAATTGTACATTTTCAATAACATTAAATGATGTTTTCTTAATTTATATGAAAAATAAAAGGGGAATATCTTTGTGGAACGGAGGGAGTATATTAAGAAGCCTAAACTATCTATATAATTGATTTAATTTTAGCATCTAGATCTATAAATAGAACGGCATTGGAATTCAATTTTGAATTTCAGAAAGTTTTAAACTAGTATATTGGAAAAAGATGAGTCAATCGGGCGAAGCCATTGGCTATTCGGCTCGAAACTAGCGAGAAACTAGACTCTAATTTTCACTACCAAAAGTGTTTCTCTTTATGTCGTTCAAGCTGTACATGTAATTAGTGCTCTTAGTGCTCCAAGTCTCCAAGCTACCGTCCTAGGATGTTCCCAAAAAAGGGTTATTTTCACTCTAGGTCTTCAATTTTTTAACTTTATACAAATTTTGTCCCCATTATTTTTTGAGCCTATTAGGTTCTCAACATTTCATTTATTATTATATTATGTCCTCCAACGTCATTTTTCGTCCTCAAATTTTTAATTTTCACCATTAATCATTATTAAAATGACTATTATACTATCGATTCTTTATTTCAACTATAAGTCCCCAACCTTTCAATTTTTATATAATTTTATCCACATCTTTTTTAGGCCTATAGGACCCCAAGTTTTCATTTTTTTATCATGTTATATCCTTATTAATACTTTCTGTACCTAATATTTTAATTTTTATTGTTAATATCTATTAAAATTATTATTATATCATTAATTATTTAAATAAAAAAATAAAGAAAAATATAAGATAAGAAGTCTAACCACTCTAACCTACTCCAACACAACCCAACGATAATAGTCGAAAATAATGATAACAAAAAAGCTCGATCTATATCGGCGTGACGAATCGAATCGAATTTCGTAATCTACCACAAATCATGTAGAGGATACAAATTGAGTAGATCCGTAAAAAAAAAAAATTCTTTTTTGGATTTATAAAAGTCGATCATAACCATAATACCTTAATTCTAATTGTAATTTAATTTATTGTCTATCTTTGTGATTATCACCCTGATTTACCCCTAATTTGTTATCCGTCACAATCCGATCAGTTCCACCAATTGTGAATCACAAGACGGATATCGGGACTTCAAAAAATCTGCAAAAAAGGGTATTCTCCATTCTCTCTTTTGCTACCAGAAATGATATCACTTTGATGGTAAGTTCTGCAGTGACATCATTATATTCTGGAGGCAACGAAAAGAAGCAGGACATATTTAGACTGGACCGAAGATGATAGTAGTAATTTTAAGAGGAATTAATAATAGTAATTGAAAGGTCGATGACGGAAGGTTTTTTTTAGGGACCTAACACAACAATAAATAAAAGGTTAGGGGTCCTATACATCCAAAAAAAATGATGACAAAATTGTATAAAAATCATAAAGTTTGAGACCTTTAGCAGAAATAAAAATTGAGAGTATAATAATCATATTGATAGGGGTTAATTATGAAAATTGAAAGGTTGTGGATGAAAAATAACGTTGGGAATATAATATGATGATAAATAAAAGATTGGGGGCCTAGTAGGCCAAAAAAAGGATGAGGGAAAAATTAATACAAAATTAAAAAGTTGGGGACCTATAGTGAAAATTACCAAAAAAAAAGAAAAAGAAAAATATCAAATCTGATACTTGAGTTACCCGGATTCTATAATTTCTATTGGGATGGAGAATGCCAATTGCGTAATTGGGCCAAAGATGGAACAAGGAAACTCAACCCGACATGTGAATGACCGGAAATTGGTATTATAGTTACAACTCGTGCCCAACTCCTTTTTGTTTTATATCAAAAATAAAAATTATTTAACAAAAACTGCAGTGAATTTTTGAGGAGTAAAACAATAAAGAAGTCTATATCCTCCAACTGAAACAAGAAGGCTCGAAGATTTATTTTTCCCTACAGTGAGGAAAAAAATAATATCTTAGAAAAACTCCTGATCTGCTTGATGAGATAATGTGAAATGTTGAACTCATTGTCTTCCATTATTTCTCTCATCTTCAATACATGTTAGGGTGTGACATGTGAGTTTCATTCTGACACCATACATCGGGTACGTTATAGCACCATATAGATCATGTGGCATGCATTAGGGGATGCTACATGCACGCCACATGAGCTATATGACGTCATAGTGTGCCTGATGTATGGTATTAGATCAAAATAGTGTGAGATGTACCAATAAGTAATATACATAGGTGGTCCTGAGAATGTGCACGGGGTGTAATCGCACATGGTCTCATCATCTAAGATGGAGTGTCCACATGCGCGCCACATAGTTTATGTGGTACCATAGCGTACCGTACATCGGGTGCGAAATCAATTTCAAGAGGCACTAATCTTTTTTTTCTTCTGTGATGTTTAAGTTTTTGAAATTTTTTAGCTTGTCACTTGTTAAAAAATAGATATTATTGAGACACCAATTTTATTTAAAAAATTTAGTGAAAGTTATTGTGTTAAAAATTAGAATATATTTTATTATTTTAAAATAATTAAATAAGGCCTACTTTTCGAAGTTTAAATTTGTCGAAGTTTAATCCCATTCTTTTGAGGTTTTTTCAACTAACTCTCGATTTACGCCTTTAGTTAGCGGCTAGATTATCTTTTGACTTCACATAGTCAACAGAGATAACCCCAGTCGAGTTTAGTTGCGTAATGGTATTATATCTTCGACGTATATGTCTAGACTTACCATTATACATATTCCTCTGTGCCCCGTCAATCGCAGATTGACTAAGTATGTAGATAGCAGGCACATGTTTTGGCCATTCTGAATTATCCTCTATAAATGTTGTAGCCATTCTGCTTCTCCACTAAATTTGTTTAAAGCAATAAACTCAAACTCGATAGTGGACCTGGCTATGACCGTTTGTTTAGACGATTTCTATTATATAACTGCCCCTTTTAAAGTAAACATAAATCCTCTTGTGGATTTTGAATCTTTTATCCAGTTTGCATCATTTTATCCTTCAAGGATATCTAGTATAGTGCTGTCTGAAATCACGAGTGTATCTCAAGTACCTTAGTACTCTTCCGATCACTTTAGTGTATCTCTCATATATTTCATGTCAGCACGTGACTTTAATATGTCTTTAGTGGATTTAATCATTTTATGATTGTTATCGACGATGAGCATATTATGTACACAAAGACACAAGATGGCATAAGTATCTTTCACTTAGACACATTTGTCACATATTTATTGATTTTAAATCCACACTCTACCAAAACATTAATAAACTTTTCATGTTATTGTTTTGGTGCTTATTTCAAGCCATACAACGACTTCATCAGTTTAAACACCTTGTGTTCCTATGTTTTGTTGCTATGACCCCTTAGGTTATTTCATGTAGATTTCATTTTCTAAATCACTGTTTAGAAATGCATTCTTTACATTCAACAGCTTTGTGACCAAGCTTGTCACAATAGTAGCGCCTTCCTTTGAATTTCTTTTTAAAAATTCCACCTTTAAGCCTCAACTTAGAGCTTTCGTCATTGTTCTTGCCTTTGCTAGATTTTTTTCTGTTGGCCCTAGAACTTTGACTATGCTCTACAACCTTGACCCGAGCTGATTCAATTGGAGTGAATCCATGTTCCTTGACCTTATTTTCTTCTTCAATTTGAAGTCTAACAATAAGGTCTACTCATTTCGTTTGTGCCTTTTCACTAATAGCCGCCACTTGGAAGGTTTCACTCAACACCATTCCTTTAGCGTAAATGTTATGAAAGACAGCCTAAAGTTTTTACACTAGATTGATAACATTTTTAGTGTCTACCATGTTATAGTCTAAGAACTGGCCAACAATAAATTTCTTGGCTCGACATCCTTGGTCTTATATTTCTATTTAAGAGACGCCCACAATTCCCTTGCCATTTTCTTTATACTATACGCGTTGTATAGCGAATTAGCCAAGCTATTCATTTTTCCGGCAAAGGAAATCAAAATGTTTCCAAGCATCACCAACATTGACAGCTTGAATGTCTCCTTGACCTTCTTCAAGGTTAGGAGCTTTTCTAGTCAAGAATCAAATATCTCTGTTGTCACATCTTAAAGTTCAAACCATTGAACTTCTCCGGTTTTTCTTCCTATGATTACCCGGAACAGTTACAGTTGGAGCAACTTGAGTTACAGCCAAAGTTGGCACTTGAGACACAGTCGGGATCACTTGTCCACCAACTTATTACCTTCAATTTTATTTTTATAGAAAACTGATTTCTACATAGCTTCAATTTAATGAAGGTAATGAAATACTTACGACCACCTTTTGTTTTCAAGTCACACACAACCGTATGAATAAAAAATAAGTGATTCAGTATTTCTTTAGTGCACGTATAGCCATTTTAGGTTAAATGCCCCCATATTGGAAGACCTTCTTTCATATTCATAAATTGTTTGGGTCGTCATTTCCAACATTTTCAAAAGAACTAAACAACTCCTTATCGAAACATACATGCCTAGTGGTACCAATGTCAATCCATCGTTACAAAGTTCACATTGGAGACCACAACTACAAGGCTCATTTCAGAGTCATCACAGGTTTGCCTTCTTTTATTATCCTTTTTCTGGTACCTTTTCCCTTATAACCATAATATATTTCCTCTAAATGTTTCCAAGACATATAACAAAATGTAATAGGTTTCGTCCACATATTAGATCCACGTATTAGAGCAAGACATTAAGATTGTACTGATAATTTTTTGTGCAATTCTTTCATTCCACAACACACATCTTTCATAGAAGTGTTGCATGACCTCGTGTCATAAGTGGCTCGTGCTAACCACACTACACTAGTCATTCTTGTTGAGTATATTCTTAACTCTTTTCTAGAGAACAAATATCCTTATAATTTTATCCATTGTGTAACACTTTTGTAACACTAAATTGTGCAACTATTAACACAAGTAGGATGACCCATATCACATATAACTTTTCCCAATTGGGAAAAGTACCAAGCTTTGAAGTCATAGTACCGAGTTTCTCAAATCCCCAAAAATTGTAGCACTTTCTACTCATTCTATACTTCAACTCTCACCATAGCTCTAGCGATCACAAAACATGGCACGAGCCATGAAGTGTATAACAAATTCGAAACCTTAAAATACCATGAGATTATCATCTCAAGGCCATATTGTTATAATAGAACAAGATATTCGAACATTCTAGACTTATCTTTCTTTAATGTAAAAGAACAAGTTCTTTACAAAATTTAAAGAATTTAAGTTTAGGTGCCATTATTCCAAAATTTCAGTGTAAGCTATCACAGATGTCATAGTGAGTCATAATCCACATATGACCTTTCAAACAATTACCAAATAGTCTGAAATTTTTATAGTACTTAGGAGACTCATATTTATACAACATATAAAAATTTCAGATCCAGATAAGAAATTTTGACCCACAAAACACCTCATCCAACAAGGAGTTCATGTATTATCGGGTACAGCCTGGCAAGATTCACAAAAAGTATCATAACTCATTCTATGAGCCTCCAAATTCCGTCATTCCAAGTTCATATGACATGTAACTCATAAAGAGACACTTACCAATTAAAAATGATCAAAAATTCGATGTATAAAATCTACAGTTAAAATTTGAATTGAGAGGCAGATTAATAACATTTTCATGGATGAACATATATAACCTCGAAACCTATCTGTGTAACGGGACAAATGTGAATATACACTTCCCAAACTCATAACCCTAGATACGATGATGTTATGATAGAATCAAGACAAAGAATAGAATAAAATACCTTCAATTCAAACATAAGTCATAGTTAGAATCATACATCAAAGATGATATATGATGCATATGCAACTGTATCGATTTTGTCATAGTTGTATCAACAAGAATAAGAATTCTTTTGTACCAACCATAAGCCAAAGCTTATCTTAAAGTTTAGCTATGACTTTACCAAACAACCCGTTATCTCTTTTCCATGAATCTGTTTTAATATTGTTAGAAAATTCAGCAGTATAAGTTAACAGAAGGTAAACAGAAACCTTTGCTAGAAATAGAAACAGAACGTAAACAGAAACCTCTATTAGAAAAATAATGTAAACAGAAACCTCTGTTTGAAACAAAAGCAAAATGTAAATAGAAAGTAAACAGAACCCTCTGTTCGAAACAAAACATAACGTAAACAGAACGTGAACAGAGACCCCTGTCAGAAACCGAAAGTAAATAGAAGCCTTTGTAGGAAACATAATGTAAACAGAAACTGAGGCCTGTGTTTGACACAGTTTCCTTAAAACAGATTCGTCCCCAATACGCTGGACGTCTGTTTTCCAGAATACAACGGTCGAGACCTGGAGGAAATAATGACTGTAACAGAGCAACGAATTTCCTATCTAGGCGAACTGGAATCGTGCTTGAACATTATCACGATAAGGAAGTGTAAGGTAAGAAAAATGTGGAGAATTCGTGTCTTGAATTCGTTGTCTCAAAAAAGGTCAAACTTGGTCCTTTATATAGGTAATGCTAGGCATGTAAAAAGTCTAGAAATAAATGTGAATTCATTAGAGTTGAATGACAACAACCTCAAGAGTCACCCGTTACAACTCTTAACATTCCAATACATGTTTAAGTGTTTAAAAAATTCGTAACTTATTTTAGCAAAATTTAATTAGACGAGGCACCCACTTCCAGTCCGGCATTTGTGTACGTTGGCCGCCCTCACACGCAAGTTCAACGGTCCGAAGTGTATTTCTGATCAGTATCTTAGCTACACAATTTACACATTACATATATGCAAAAATATTTAAATGAGTCATTGGAATACTATTTTTTCAATGTAGGACAAAGTTTTCCCAACACTTAAACTCATTTCTTGTGACAAACTTTGAGGCTCAATTTCTCATTCACCCAACTATCATTTTGGGTAAATAGATATATAATGTTGAAGCTCTCAATAAGGAGAACACACATTAGAGTTCATATCTCAAAACTTAAAAATCAGATGACAGTTAAAATTACATCTAAAATGCCAATTTTTCCAACATAGTTTTCCTGCAAATAACATGGCTCACAATTTAAAATTCAGTAGAAGGGGGCAAAAAAAAACCCATCCGGTGCAATTTTTAATTCTAAGCCATTCACGTGAAGTCGTTTTACTTTTTGTATGGAACCTAAAAATAGACAATCTGAAAGCATACGATGATGCGATTTTCTTATATACATTATTAATTAAAAAAAAATCCTTGTGCTAAAGTCGGTTAAATTTTGACCGATTTAATTGGGTTGAATTCGAGTTGAGCCCAAATCTAACCTAATCCAACCCCCCCATTCGCCCAAGTACAATGTATCAAACTTCCATAAATAATTATTAAGTTTAATTATCAACTTGACGATGTTAGCTTCGTTAAGCTTGCCACTTGACCTTAATTTGTGGAATTAATGTGACACTGGATCTATTCAACGTTTAATTTTCATTAGAGTAAAGCAAGTTGAGATTTGTTAATTTAACTTAATAAAGTAATAATTACATAATAAGTTAAAATTGGGTATTGGATGCAATGCATGAGGTGTCATTATGAGTAGAAAATTATCAAATTGAGGTACAAATCAAAAGTGAATGGGTTGGAATTATAGTTAATTCCATGGCATTCCCCACATTCCATCCATGCAAGAAAATATTTATTTGACTGAGTCTTTATAAACAAAATATATTTTACCCATATCATATATGGTGGTAAATGTGAAAAAGATAATGTTTCCTCTTTTCACGATAATAATGGAATTAGAACCGTTGAATTTTTAACTAAACAATGTTAGATATGATGAGACAGTACATCTGGAGTTGTTTGGA
The DNA here is from genome assembly GCA_963692815.1 of Nyctanthes arbor-tristis. Lineage (NCBI taxonomy): Eukaryota > Viridiplantae > Streptophyta > Magnoliopsida > Lamiales > Oleaceae > Nyctanthes > Nyctanthes arbor-tristis. The sequence continues at coordinate 18,263 of CAVNYN010242430.1, read as the reverse complement.
TGGATCTTTCTATTATTCATTATTGATTGTGCAGTATATGAAAATAATATTAAAAATTGATTCTTCAAAAAAAAAAAAAAAAACTATGATTTACAAGGAAGCAAATTGCAAATCTAAAACAGACTTCACTTGCAGGCTATTCTTTTTCCTTTTTTTTTTTTTGGGGGGGGGGAGGGGGGGGGGAGATATAGGTGTAATAATAGGTATTATTATTATTATTGAATGCAAGGGATTTTTTTCCCGCAAACACATACTTCTTTTAGTTTTTACCTCCTCGTCCTTCATCTTCTTTGTTCTTTTCGACTTTTTCGCAGTAATCTCTCTCTACTACCACATTTATGGTCGCAACAGTATATTAGTAACTAGAATATTAAGATTTTGTTTGAAACCCGTTATAATTGAGTATCACTATAATTGAGTTATGTGATAGACCTATAATAGACACATATCATCTATTAAATGATGATGTGTTGAAAATCAACACAATTGTGAATTTCAGCAATTTTATTTTACCTATACGCATATCATACTTGTAGTCTAAATGTGTGTTATGTATTGTGTATATACATAATAATATGCATTCGTGAGCAAAATAAAAATTTTCTTGTCAATTTGTGATGAAATGCAATTGGTTGACTAATGGACCTTTAAATACTTTTACTTGCCAACCCTCAACAGTGCTGCAGGAGGAGCCATTCAAGTTTTCAATAAGATACCCCCCCCCCGGGCCCAAAAAAAAAAAAAAAAAGGAAGAAAAACCACCAAAAAAAAAAATCTTGTTAGTGGTTTCGTGGGCTTTAGTTTTAGGTACATGCCCCTGGTTAAAGCTAAAGTTGGACTGAACATCTGAATTCTGAACATTGAATAGAGACATTGAACATTTAACAGCACAAACTTTGGTTCATTGCATGTGTCCCCTTCTCCATAAAATATGCAAAGAAATAGACCCCACCAGACAACAAAAGATATGTATACATACAAAGAATTCTATATACACACATTTCCCTTATCTTCACCGACCACACTTTCATTTCCATCTTTCTTGTTACTTTTTTTTTCCTGGTTTCCAGATGATCTGTTGCCTATGATTTTTCTCTGATGCTTTCAGTTTGCTTTGGGTGCCTGTTGATAGTGATTTTCTTGATAGATCTGACAATTTTTGCTCTCGAAAGAGGGTTTTTTGGGTTCAGATTTGACCTCCTTCCGATTTCTACACTGTTCCCATGTCTAAAGTCTGCGGTTATCGTGGTATGAGTCCGAATCTTTCTTCAGTTCTGCTGATTTTCATTTGTAAATCGTTTGATTCTGTGTTTTCTGTTAAGTCTGGAGATATTTCTTGGGCATATACAAGCACAGAAAATTTTGGGATTGGGAGGAGTTACGAATTTTTTTATGGTTTTTGCTTAAAGTTTGTGGCTTTAGCTATACGTGCCTTTAAATTTTTGAATATCAGCATCTATATGTTTCTGTATTCATTCGTGAAACTCTTTGGTTACAGCGATTATCAAATATTTAATTTTTCCCTTTTAAAGTTCATAGATTTATGTATCTTTTTTGCCATAAAATTTTGATATTTGTTATGTATGTTTGATAGCTATGATGTGATCTCAAAATTTTATGGAGTTTTCTTAGATTTTAGCGGTTTTTTTGGGGGGCTAATTCCTATGATATTCATTGGAATTTATATATGCTGGTGTGTGTACATACGTCTGATTGTAAACCCTTTGATTTCATAGTTCTGATCTCATTGGAATTTATTTTTTACTCGAATTTACTTATTTTGTGGACTTTCGTGATAATTAGGGGTTAATTGCTTAAGGTATTTAGTTACAGTATTATAATAATATTATAAAATTATATGCAAACATACACAGGCAAATCATATATGTACCTTGCTTCAAGTTAATGTCTTGAGCTGCATATACGCTATGTCCATTGAGATAGAAGTTATCATCATTCTGCATATTACTCTAAAATCTTTTGACTTATGGGTGAAATGTGAATTAAATGGATTTTGTTGGATCCATGAATAGAACAGCACATACATTAGATCTAAATTTGTTATACTTCATCTTTCTTGAGTTGATTGAATATATGGTTTGAATTTGCTGAAAGTCTTCTACTCATCATGGATTGCAGGGGCTGATGATTTTTCCTCTGGAGGGTTTCTATTCCCAAATCCCAAGGATTCTAATATTCTTCCGCCACTTGGTCATCCTGTTGAGGTATATTTTCCTCCTCGAAAGAGATCTCGCACCAGTGCCCCGTTTATTGTCAGGGAACAGAAGCCGAAGCCATCTATTGAAGTTCTTCCTGATGAATGTCTCTTTGAGATATTTAGACGTCTTTCTGGTGGCCAAGAGAGGAGTGCATGTGCCTGTGTATCCAAGCGCTGGCTTATGCATTTAAGTAGCATCCGGAAGGAGGAACTTTGCACTGAGAAAATCACCCAATCTGTTGAGACTGAGATAAGATCAACTACTAAGAAGGAAGAAAAGTCTACTGAGTGCAAGCAGAATGGTGGATGCATTGATTCAAATGAAATTAAAGCTGAAGCTGAGGAGGAAGATCAAGAGAGCAGGGAAAGTGGTTATCTTTCAAGATGCCTAGAAGGAAAAAAGGCTACAGATGTGAGAGTAGCTGCAATTGCTGTTGGAGCACAAAGCCGTGGAGGACTGGGAAAACTTTCTATCCGAGGAACCAATTCTGTTCGTGGAGTGACAAATCATGGGCTCAAGGCCATTGGTCGTGGTTGCCCATCTCTCAGAGCTCTTTCTTTGTGGAACATATCATCTATTAGTGATGAAGGTTTAATCGAGATCGCAAATGGATGTCATCTGCTGGAGAAGCTCGACCTGTGTCAATGCCCAACAATTACGGACAAGAGTCTGCTTGCTTTTGCAAAGAACTGTCCTAATCTGACCTCAGTTACAATAGTCTCTTGTGTGAACATTGGGAATGAAAGCCTGCAAGCTTTGGGACGTTTTTGTCCCAACTTGAAGTCTATTGCAGTTGAAAACTGCCCACTTGTTGGGGATCAAGGAATTGCAAAGATGTTTTCATCTGTCGGTCGTCTCTTGACAAAGGTTAAGCTTCAGGCACTTAATATCAGTGATGTCTCTCTTGCCGTGATTGGAGTGTATGGACATGAAGTGAATGACCTTACACTTGTGGGACTCCAAAATGTGAACGAGAGGGGATTCTGGGCCATGGGACGTGGACAAGGTTTGAAAAAGCTGAAATCTTTTGCAGTAACTGCTTGCTCAGGAGTATCCGATGTAGGGCTTCAATCCATGGGCGAAGGTTGCCCAAGCCTAAAGCTGATTTGCCTTCGAAAATGCCCACTCATGTCAGACAAAGGATTAGTCTCCTTTGCAAAAATAGCAGGGTCAATTGAAAGTCTTCAATTAGAGGAATGCCACAGGATTACTCAGTTTGGAGTTTTTGGTGTTCTTGGAAATAGTAGGAAACTGAAGGCTCTTGTTGTGGCAAACTGCTTGGGAATTAAGGACACAGGTTTTGAATTTCCATCCATGTTTCCTTGCTATTCGTTGCGATATTTGACTGTCCGTAACTGCCCTGGATTTGGTAATGCTAGCTTGGCCATATTGGGTAGGCTCTGCCCCAAACTGGTACATTTGAATCTTATGGGCCTTCAGGGAATAACTGATGAAGGGCTTCTACCTATTGTTCAGAATTCTGAAGATGGCTTTACAAAGGTAAATCTGAGTGGATGTGTCAATCTGACGGACAACGTGGTTTCAGCAATTGTTAAGATGCATGGGAGCACTCTTGAGCTTCTAAATCTTGATGGCTGTAGGCACATTACCGATGCTAGCTTAGTGGGCATTGCAAACGATTGCTTGTTGCTGTGTGAACTCGATGTCTCCAAGTGTGGAATAACTGATTCTGGCGTTGCAGCCTTGGCTGATGCAGGGCACCTCAGTTTACAGATATTTTCCCTCTCAGGTTGTTCCTTGGTCTCTGACAAAAGCTTAGCTTCCTTGGCAATGTTGGGTCAGACCTTAGCCGGTTTGAACATCCAGCACTGTCACGGCATCAGTCGTGGTGCTGTTGATTTACTTGTGGAGCGGCTTTGGAGTTGTGATATACTTGCCTAAACAAGCATCTCATTTGAAGATTCCTGATAAAAAACGACGGTTAATAGATCCGGGATATCAACTTGTTCAGAGAGCTCTTGGTCTTAGATTAGAAGTAGTACATGTAGTTTTTGGGTCCTCCATCATGGGTGTTCACTGGATCCAGTACCCGGTCAACTTTTTCCAGCGAAGTGTGGCCAGTCTCTCTTTTTTTGCAGCTTTTTTTCCCCATTCTAAAGCTGTTTCAAGAATTTTGGCCTCAATTATCGAGCCATTTTTCTTCACGGTCATGCAACGCTGAGAACAAAGATTTGGGTTCTGGATCTCTAGACCATCCAGCTGGTCCTAGTTTATGTTTCCAACTACTGCGTGTCTTTTCCTTTTGGGTTGTGTTTTTAGTATCTGGAGTGTCGGTTCTGTCCCTAAAGTGTCGGTTCTGTCCATCGTGTTGCTTTTGGCAGTTCTAGGTTTGTTACCTTGCTTCTGTGGGCGTTGGGCGTGGCAGCAACTTCTTTTATCTGCCATGACAACCTTGTATCCTCTGGAGAAGGTTGTTTTTTTTTTTCTTTCCAAGCCCAGGTTTTGCAGGTTCCCTTAGTCATGAACTGTCCCGTGCAACCTACTGTGATGTAATACCCTATGTAAACGTATGTTTCAGTGCCTACGAATAAAAAACCTGTTCTAAGGAACTCTGTTGTAATATTTCTCGTTCTGTTAATTACAGATTTGTTTGTAACTTTGTAGATGCATGCTTACATATCTTGAAAGAAAATTGACTGAGTATGTGTAGGAGAACGATATCGTGAGCTGTATTCTCCTCTAAGACCCCCCAGCCCCGCCCGTGTCCTTCTCTGACTCATGGAATGTTGCCGAGCATGAGGATATCTTGATCATGTATGTCTCTGTTCACGTGAGCTTTCAGATAGTGGAGTCTAACCAGTTGCAAAGTGAATCCTTGAGCACGTTTTCTCAAGTGGGCTGTGGTGAGTCTTGGATTTCGATGTTGTTAAAATGCTGGAATTGAAGGATTTTGTGCTCTGGCCGGCATTGCAATTCCAATTTGGTTAAACTATGGAGCTGCATTTTGGCTACTGTTCTAATTGCTGATGGATTTAACAGAACAAGTGCAAGTAGCTGAATCTAATGCACTATGGAGACGTTATAGCTTTAGAATTTGAAAACAAGCACGACGTCGATGACTAAAGTGATTTTGTGAAAAGTGACCCCTCCAACCCCAACCTTTTTTCCTTTGGGGTGGTGTTGATGAAGTCTTCCAACAACGTTGTGCTAATCAAGCTTGGTTTTGAACAAGAATATGGAATGAAAAGTTAAAAATCCTGTCAAGGTTGAGTAATACCCACCTAATGTCGTAGCACCAAACTAGACAAGATTATGTAATAAAAAAGAAGTTAAAATCTTATCGTTGTCTTGTTTGATCTTTGTCCTCCTTTATGTGCCAAAAGCTGGCAAGCTAACTCTTCTGCAGAGATTCCTTATGAGATATGTTCGTCATGTTGGATTGAACTGCACTGAATGGGATTTTGGGATAGGAAGTAAAATCCAATTATTAGTTCTATAAATGAGTTAGATGACACTATTTTCCCAAAGAAACTCACTCCCTTGCAGAGAATCCGGTATATTTTGTCACATCTAGTGTTGGTTTGCTGTCCTTCCCACTCCCCAACCCCCAAAAATTGCAGTGAAACATCCTTGTTGAAGTTTCTGTAGTTTACAATGAACCACTATGGCAGTTTCATGTATCCACAAGACACAAAATCATAGAGAGAAGTGGACTATATCGAGCAGAAATGATCAAAAGCCTATGGAGACACCTTGCATTTTTCACTAGTGGTTTCATATGTAGGCCCTAGCACCATGTGAGAGAGAGTAGCTCCTGATAATTTCACCTGTATCTAGGTGAAATTTATGGCATGCCAAGCTAAAAAAATTGTCAGCTTGGCACGATCACGATCAGCATATTTTGGGGCCCGACTCCGGCATATCTTGGCACCTCTGTCCTCAGAGCCGGATGGGTTTTGTGTGTAGTGTGTAGCAGTGTAGGTGAGCATCAGCTTGATAATTCATTAACCAAACTTGATTGCAAATCATTACCAACTTTAGAAAGAGACTTGCCACTGACTATGGTTAAATATACAGTTCACACACGCCCACGCACTGTTTCTGGAATCATATTTCCAGACTGTATACATTGGCAATTTCACATCAAAATGCCTTGAAAGGTAACTTCATCAGATTCTCATTTCAGTATGTATTTGTTTATTTTACTCATAAGTTTCAAATTGCACTGGAACCTGGACAAACTAGTCCTAAAAACTTTTCATGGTACACAGCTTGTCTGAAAGGGACTGTTCCTCTGCTAAAAGAGAGATTCTGGAGATTGGGGTATATTGAGGATTATTTTGGATATCAAGTGTTGATTATAATCTAATTGAAGTTTCAACGTCAGGATGATGGGACTTGAGATTCTATCTTAAAAGGATAATACGTAAGCATTCTAGTTCTAGTTCTAGCCCCTCTTTATATGAATTCGGCCTCTCAAAAAGTCGAAATCAGAGCAATCTGTTATCATCTTCTCGAAATAATGAAGTATTGCGTGGTTAGCAAGGAGGCGTAACTCTTTACCTTGATAGTTAACGTTGAATACTTTCTCCATCCGAATCCAACTTGCGTCCATTGAGTTCCTGCCACACCACAAATCAGGAATCATCTTCTATGTCCACATCTCTAAGTTCGGAATCTAGCCCGTGTCGAGGTCATATTCTTTTGCCAACTATTTTGAAAATATAAGATAAATACCCCTTTTTTAAAATGTCCCAAAAATGCAAAATGAATCTCAGCCCAGACAACAATAAGTTAACAGTAACTCCAAAACTCACCCTAATAATTCCTGCAATGAACCTTTTGCAAGGACTGTTATGACAATGATTTATAATGGCCTCCATAGATGTTTACTGCAGTTCCCTTGCATGTGCATTATTATATAATTTTAACTTGAACAGAAGAAAAGGTAAATACCTGAAGAGAAAATTCAGTTTTGAACATGTTCTATCAGAAATTCATCAGCTTTTTTCCACTTTATATCAATTCTGATTCCTGATCCACTTATTTCCCAAAATAAAAAAAAAATGAAAAATAAAATAAAAGAAAAGAAAAAAAAAAAAAAAAAATCTTTTCCTCTCCTACAAAAGCCAAGATTCAGGTTTATAGTGTTTAAATATAGGTATAGCCCACTGTTCTCTTCTCTCCTTATAATTGCATTGCAGAGATTCTATTCTGAGGAAAATCTATTATAAGTTTTGATGATTATGGGTTCAATAACTAACTACTTTGGGAAGCTGAAAGTTGCACTGATCATCTTCTGCTGCTTATGTATGCTTTCCATAACAGGTAAGAAAGATTTTTACCCCCATAATTTTTCTTATTTGTTTTAACTTCTCCTCCGGCACTCCACTTTGCCCACATTAGCTTCCTTATCAGATCTTGTCGAAATACCATGATGATAATAGGCGTGCTTACTGACTCCTCAACCTAGTATTAAAATGAGAGAGTTCCCTTCAGCCTGCGATTGAATCAAACCTCAGAAAGAATGCTCTTGTAAGAAAGAGCACCTTTAGCTCATCGACGAGTTAACGACCCCCATATTGGTTTATCAACCAAAATTTTCTTTAACCAAAAACTGGTTACTGGTGTGGAAAGGCAAAGGGGGAGAGCCCCTGTTTTTTTTGGGTCATCAAAAGATTTTTGAGATGCACGAAGTCTCCAGTACTTGGAAAGATAATATAATGGGGATAGAGCTAACATATATTTTGTAGAGTTTAAGGTGACTCTTATTTCATATAGAGAGAGATTGATGTTTTCCCCTGCAGGTGTTGTTTTTAACTATTTTATTACTTCTGTATATTACTTTTGACCGTTAATATATAACTTTATACAACATCGTAGTAGATGAGTACCGATTTCCATTATGGATGACCTTTTACGATAATGTTTACTCGTCATAAAATCCTATGTTTTCACGCTAAGTAAGATGATATTTGTTTATAAAGAGATCGTGACTAGTTTGTTATCTGATGTGCACAGTATTGGCAGATGAGGTAGGGGCTTTCAAGCAGGGGATGGAAGCAAGAAAGATGTTAATAGGTTCAAGGCCTCCAAAGTGTGTGAACAAGTGCTTGAATTGTAACCCTTGCACAGCTACATTAGTCATTACTTCCCATCACAAAAAAGGTCTAGCCAGACCAAATAGTCATGGCGTAGACGATGATGGTAACTACTACCTACTTGCGTGGAAATGTAAGTGCGGAAATAAGCTTTTTCAGCCTTGATAACTTGTATAGCGGTGGAATATAAGTTCCGTGAAGCAGCAAACAGATGCAAGAAGCTGAAATATTGTCCATTGTACTTTCTAGTTAAGGAAAGCTCCGATTTCAGGACACTCATCTTTTGCTATTCTTTAATCGAGAAAGAAAAGGAGCGTCAAATTTTGTTTATTACACCCTTCTCTAGGGGATGAACAATGTTTTCAAGGGCGACCTGTTTTTGTTACAACGCCATTAATCGCTGTCAAAATAGATTTCGCGTGTGAGGTATACGCAAACCAGTTCATGGTCATGACATCAAGAATAATTTTGAAACAGGATTTTGCAAACAAATATAATACACCTTAACTAAATCAAAGAAACCCTTTCGTTTAATCTGAAATCGAAAGCAATACAAGCCCAGAATAGTCGCCAAACTAAAATCTAAAACAGCCAAACACTTCGATATTGAACCATTTGAAGGCAGGAATCCTCAAAAATTTCAACTTTTCAACATCAGAAGACTGAGACATACGTAAATATAAATTAGGACAGAGTATTGGACTGAGACTCTTGAGTATATGTTGCGGTAATCATCTTGCAAACTCTAAAGACCAAATCTTGAAGAGAACATCAGATTATCAAACCTTGTAGTCGACTTCGGATAATACAAGGAATCAACCCGTTATACAGTGCCCTTCATGCCCCAGTTGTTGATGAATATAATTTCATTCAGACTTGTATGAAAGGCTGCTTAATAGATATACATTCTGGTTGTCACTTCTGTGGATGTGGATTTAACATCAGATTACAATGGGTTCCCGCAGCACAAGGTTTTTCCGTTCCTCAGCTTCAATGACTGGCTTGTCATCTTTGACAGGTTCATCCTTGCTTGGTTCGACCGCCTTGTGTTTCTGTACATCTGATTCAGCTTCAATTATTTCCTGGGTTAAGCTGCTTGGCTGAGACTTAGGGTTAATTGTTTCCTTGGAGATGACTGTCTTATGAGATGCAACTATTCTCTTTTCATTGGATAAGGTAGTTTTCTCAGTCGGCAACCGAGGAAGAGATTTCCGTGAAGAATTCTTGACATTTGCGAGAGGTCCCTTGGTAGTATTATCTTTCAAAACTTTCTCATCTAAGCTTAGCCTACCTGGGTGGGGATTGGATCCGCCATTTTCTTCAGCATTGGCTGTTGAACTCTTCTTCCGGCCAAGCTTTGGAGATTTTGGTCTTGTTGTAGGTATCTACATCAGTGTGGGGTGAAGATAAATTAAACCAAAAGGAAAGCAATATAACTATTGCCTGTAACCAACTACATAGGTAATTTCACATTATAAGGGAGATGATAGGGATCCTTGGATATTTATATTTTATGACTCTTCCAAGTTCAGGTTCTTGGGAAAAGTAAATAGGGTTTTATATTTTTTGTCATTTAATAGTTCTTTCCTACTTAAATTTTAAAATTGGAACCAAAGACGAAGAGATCTATTATAATAATTATAATACGCAACCTTTGAGAATGAATAAACTACTTTCTTCTTAATTAATGATTCTCTCCCTTCCATTCCCTGCATCCCCCCCCCCCCGGGGAAACAAAACAAAAACACACACACACACACACATCTATACCTCTCACTCTCCTTCTCTTCCTTCTTTTCTTTCCTTCTATTCTGTCTGTCTGTCTCTCTCTATAGCGTTCTACATCGAAGTCGGTATCAGAGAATCATTTCATTTGACCAAATAACTGTTGCAAAGTCAAGTTTGATTCAAAGAAAGTAGTTTGCAGCAATCATAATCCTAATCCTGACTCAACCAGCGACTGCCTCCCACTCGATCGCCATGTTCGTTCCTCCATACACCACCAATTTCAACCTCATAACCTGCCATCCACCATCAACCTTCACCCACAAAATCTAGAAAGCATCAGCATTAGCATCAGCAAAAGAAAAAGCTAGTTTCCTGCTTTATGCAGTTCTTGTTTTAGCTATTAGTTCAAATAAAGAAGGAATACATTCCTGCTTTGTTTAGTTTCTGTTAATGTAGAAAACAAAAAGGAAGAAGAAACAGAAGAGGAGGATTTTACGGTCAATTGCTGCAAGCTAAACACCCAACTTCCTTTACAAAGCAGACAAAATAAACCTCCAAGTCTAGCATATCAACCATGTCTTTTCACTCAGCCTAACACCTAGTTCATATTTTGTCGAGTAAAGTAATTTGCATTTTTTATAACTAAAGAACATCCAGGGAAAAGATTGTCCCCCCTGGTATGAGTTACATCTTTTATTGCTATCAAGAGTTCAACGTGAGAACTTGGTCATGTAGAAGATTGACCCTCTTGAGTCTTGAATAAGAACTTGATGTCCGTCTCTCTAGAGTCCATTTCCTCTAAATTGGGAAGAAATGTAGAGATCGTTATGATATGAATAATTTATAAGTCTATATTCTTAATTTAGGAAAAAATTAAGATTTTATTTTAAAATGTCCCAGTATTTTACATTATTTTATAGATTTTTTTCCCCGACTTAAATTAGACCATTTGTAACCATAGAAATAAATGGGACTTTTGCATTAAAATCGGTATATTCTGATTATTGAATATAAACTACTTTCTTCTCCTAATTTCTGCTTCTACTATCTGTTTGCTTTTTCTCCCGTCTCTATCGCCCCCCTTTCCCTGATTTCTGTGACTTTTACATTCTACATTAACTTTCCCACTCTATCACCCACTTCTTCTCTTTCTCCGTTTTTCTTCTTTCTATGATTTTTATTTCTCAATCAGGCGTTAGTGCATGCTGATACCAGCTATTGGAGGATTGTACAGCACTGTGGAATAGTACAGAAGAAAAAGAAAACCAAAAAATCTTGTTCATTAATATATCTAGTCTTGATTGGCATACATGCATTTGCTTCATGTGAAATTCCAATTACTATCTTTCATGTCACAAAACACCAAGCTAAAGGTTTCATTTCCATTGGGAACAATCAACCATGACTACAACCATAACTACTGCCAGAAAATATGTCACCATTGGAACCAAGAATGCCCTGGAAACACTAACAAAACCTCACCAATTGTACAGAACTGTCATTCTCCACACATACCACACAAAGCTACCACTATTCTAACTTTAATGTTGGGGCAAAACAGTTATATCATTATAAGTTGCCAATTTATCATTTGAAATGCAATAATTCTTAGGAGACATGTTTATCTAACATAAAAAGTGAAATGCCTCGTTGTCAACCATGTATTTGATGATTGTGGGCCTTCAAATTCATCGCTTGTATATAAACAACCAATCCATTTTTGCCAACTAACCCATGTCAGATAAACACGTCCCCCTAGAATTACTCATTGAAATGGATTACAATTTCCTCAGATTACAATATGAATTAATTTGAACCACAAATTCTGTAAGATCAACAACAAAGAGCTTGTTCTTGGGAGCTTTATGTAAAGAGAAGTTAAATTTATAAGAGAATGCGTGGTGGGAATGTAAAGAAAGATTATTGGGAACTGTGAAATTTCTTTTTTTTTTTTTTTGTGAATAATGTGGTTGGTATTGATATCATAAATTTTTACTTTTAATAAAGCTCCCTAGAACAAGCTCTAAGGTGGGATTTACCCTGCCAAACTTGACCTGATTGAACAAACAGCTTGAGATGGAATGGGTTTTTAAGAATAATCTAATCTATTTGGCAAGATTTGCACTAGTGTTAGATTGGATTATAGGTTCACCATGAAAACCCAGTGAACTGTTGTTTGTAGTAGATTTTTCACCAAGTCCAAATAGCATAAGCCTACTAGCCCAAAGAGCAAAGAGCGAAGTCATTAACCCACCATGCCCTGGGTCAAATGGCATGTTTGACAAAACTACAAAGATGAAACCATATGAAGTTGGAAACAAGATTGTGAATAGCATCATACATTAGGGATACTGGGTGTAATTTTTCCTTATATTTTTCTCCTCTACTCGATAGAAAAAATATTTTGCCTCTGAAACTTTGTTTTCAAGCAATATGGTACCTTCTTTAGTTCCACCTTTGGTGGTGGAGGCTCCTGATAGAAACTAGGCATTGGTGTGGCTTTGAATGTCAGACTTTTCCTTAACATTTTAATCTCAGCATCCTGTGTCTCCTATTTACATTAAAATAAGAAAAGATTAAGAAACTCATTTACACAATCATTTTCATCATTTTAAATATGAAAGCAGCACCACTTCTGACCTTAGTCTTGGCTTGCATATTATTCTCCTCAACTTCCTTTGCATGGATCTTTTCCTCGAGTTTTGAATAGAACTACTCAAAAAATAAAGAATAGTCTCTCAAAACCAAATAATGCAGTAAATCAAACAGTTAGTAATTCGGATGTAAATTATGAACAATCACCTCTTTTCTCTTTTCAGCCCTTTCATTACATTTAAAACTGAAGCTATAGCTCGGAACAGTACCCAATTTGCGGGGCTTAGCCTCTTCAGAAGTAGGATTTCTATCAAGTACTTAAGGATCATCTTTCATCATAAAAGTAGCAATATTAGTGTGTGCCTGTAAGGACATATGAATGCTTTTATATAAGATGAAGATATTATAGTTATATAAAATTTCATAACCAAGTAGGATACAACAAAGATTTTGAAGTCTCTTCTGCATTATTTGTAGAGCCTTTTTTGAGTGCCTTCGGCTTTGGCTTCTCCCTGCATTGAGGAAATTATGGTTCAACTTCAAAGACCTCTGAGAAAATAAGGAAATGATATCAAAAATAAAAAGAGAAAATGCTAAGTAAATAAAAGATTGTAACTTCAGAAATGAAATCATAAGGTGCCCACCAGAGAAAATACTCCATTCTATCACAAAGAAATATAGGTACAACCGCTAGATCAAAGTATCACAGAACTCTATCAGAATTAAAAAGTTTAACCATCAATGAAATATAACATACGAAGTTCCTTCAAGCTGACTGGTGCCCGTGGAACACAATTTAGGATCAGAATGTCCTGTCTGCTTTGAGAATATAGCAAATAATTAGAATGGCCGGTATGAATAAAAATGATAATAAACAGTAGTAAACTATCTAGTTAAGTTGGATATAGTCACTTTACCTTAGAATGATGAGCATTACTTTTAGCAGGTGCCAGTTTTGTGCCATGATCGGCATTTCTTGTCTCATTTGATCTGTTCTTTGTTACCACAGAAGAAACCTGTTTTGACTCTGATTCTGAAGCAACAGTTCCATTTGAAGCAACAGATGATTTTGACTCTTTTCCATCCTTGTTCTTGTTTGCCCATGTCAATGCAGTATGTCTCGGACTTGAATGTTTCCCATTCTTAGCCTTGTTGGTGCCCTTCAGCAGTTTGGAATTGTTAGGCTTTCCCGATTCTTCAATACCCAGATCCTAGAATTAAAGAATTATTACGTGCTATAATTTTGGATCCAATCAGTAGAAATAGTTCACCAAGCAAAAAATTCCAAGTCTCCTACCTTAGGGATTGTTACAGTGTTGCCATCTGGTGGCAATGTAATTTCATCCTTGAATTCTTGTACAGAAGAACTAATGGTTTCAACACCATTTGGTTTCACTAGATTCTCACTGAACCCACCAACTTCAGAACTGCCATTGAGGATTCCATTCAGTTTTTCAGTGGTCACCTGTTCTCCATAGATATGGAGTTGCTGGTCACCACTGGTCTCGATCCCGTTTCCAGTATCAGATATATCGTTATTGGCATCCATCTCACTCTAGCACCTAAGGAAAATGATAACCCATTTACCACAGGCCTTAGAGATCGACGCAATGTGCCTCAGCTATAATGATTCCTTTAATATACTGGAGATATATCTAACGATCATCACTTAAGCAGAACATGATATATGTGTAAGCAAAATGTTATTTGGTAACAATCATATCACCCACGTGGCCAATTTTGAATATAAATTAGTTAAAATCCGCAACGGATGCAACACATTACATTGTTAACATCATAACTTAAACCTTCATCAAGAAGATAGCATGAAGTTAGTTCTACACAAACACGAAATTTAAGTCCTTTAGCAAGAATTCAACACAGATTCAATAGTTCCCACTTTCTGGCAAGCCAATCAAAACATTTTCACATAAAAACATGAAAAGAATGAAGAATGACAGCCTTACCAAATGTTATAACTAATATATCCTCAAATAATCCCAGCAAGAAGAAAAAAAAGTCTAAAGCAAAACCAAAAAATTACAAGAATTGAAAAAGAAACAGAATATTGAATATTCTCACGGTAGATCTTAAAAGCCACCCAAAGATCCAATCTTTACCGACTCCAAGATTCAATTCTTAAAACATAAATCAGAAAACCCATTTCCATTTCATAACTGCCCATTATTATCTCCAAGTAAACTGCCCACATCCCCAAGTCAATATGTGTGTACAACTTTTGGACACTAAAGAGACTTACCTACAACCGAATATGGGAGTAAGAAATCAAAGGGCCATTAATCAGTAAAAGGATTGGAAAGATCAGAAAGATTCTTGAGTGGTGCTCGTTTGGTGTTTGAACTTTGAATTTTGAAACGATCTCTCGGATCTGGAATTTTTTTCTATTTTCTGGGTGGTTTTTGCTATTTTTTTCTTCCTTATTTGGTGTTCCTTGAAATTGAAAATTCTCACCCTTTTCTGTCAAAATCAGAATAGGAATAGAGAGGCAAGTGTGTTCGTTTCTGGTGGCATTTGCCTTAGTACCAACAAGTCCAGCACAGTTCAAATCCTTTCCAAGTCACTTTCTTGCAACATAAAGAGCAGGAGCGCATAATAATAATATAATAAAATATAATATAAAACAAAAAGGAAAAACAATGCTGACAAATATATTTTTGAAAAAAAATGTAACACTTGAGCACAATTGATTTTTCAAATTGATGAATTTAAAATGAACTAATGGTGTAGCTCAAGTGGTAAAAAACAGCCCTTATAAGGACGAGATCTTGAGTTCGAGTCAATACCCCCTCTCTAAAGTTCTCCAAATTGTATCAATAATAATAATAATAAAAATAAACAAAGAGCCAAACTTTAGAGTTAGGAGTTGAAATTCATTACTATACAATTTCGATTCTCCAATTAATATAGTCCAAAATTATATTATGTTATTCATTGATATTAAATAATAATATTATTTATTATTTTATTAATAGTAGTCATTATTTATACATAATGTGATGTGACAGGTATTTAATTATACTTATTATATGATGTGTGATAAATAAATAACAACATTGTTCAACTTTATCAAGATTTAATTACTAACCATAAGGAAAGTTTTATCTCATATGAACAACCAAAAAAAAAAAATCAAAATATTATCCGTCCTAAGATTTAATTACTAACCATAAGGAAAGTTTTATCTCATATGAACAACCAAAAAAATAAAAATAAAAATATTATCCGTCCTATTTATCTGTGTCTCTCTTTATCTTCCTCTTTCATTCATATTTTTCTTCATCCTCATCTCCTCATCTTTCGCCATTCCACTCTTGCAATTGGAATCCACCTCCTGACAATATATTAGTATTTACAACAAATAATTCATTGAGTATACTACTAAACATCTGAGTAAAAAGTATGTTTGACTAAACTAACTTAAAAATTGAAAAATTTTTAAACATAAAAAAGATAAAAGGGAGGGAGGGAGGGAGGTTTAACTGTTTAAGTCCTTTGATTGTTAAAACCCACGTCCCTTTTTTTCGAGTTCTGATCTAATACCATATGTTATGGCACCATATAGTATCATATGACTATGTGGTGTGCATTGAAACACGTCACATGTGAAACCACAATCATATGACGTGTATCGATACAAGTCACATGTCTGTATGTCACCACATTAATATAGTTTTATATTATTTTTATCTTTTTCTCCACCTTAATTTCTTTCATTATCTTCACAAGTCACAACCGTAAGTCCCTTTTTTCCACCTTAATTTCTTTTGTTATCCTCGCAAGTCTCAACCGTCAAAGACATTACATGTTATCAATCAAAACAGGAAATGATCTTGTTTTAGGTAGGCATTATATAATGGAACTATTGACATTGTTCCAAGAAATGTGACAAATGACAAGTGGTAAGAGGGAGGCAAGGCATGTGATGCACCCATTAGGTGTGCATGGAGGGCTAAGCAATGAATCATACATCTCCCCAAGTCTTCTAAAGCATTCCTCAACATCACACGTGCCAGTCGCACCCCACCCGCCCAACAGTGTGTCTGTTTCTAGTTATATTATAAATCGATAAAGAGTGTTTAGTGTTGAACTAAACAATAACTGATAGTAATAGTTGATTTCATAAAATATATAGTGATAATGAAACTAAATAATTAATTGACACCATGTATTGATAAGAGTGTTTAGTGTTGAGCTAAACAATAACTGAAAGTAATACAATTGATTTCATAAAATATATAGTAATAATTAAACTAAATAATTAATTTACCCCATACATCATAGATGCTCGTTTAATTTTGAAGTGCTCTTTTTTTTTTCTTTTTTTTTTCTTTCTTTTTTTTTGGTGGTTTTTTTGTGGGGGGGGGGGATGCTTTGAATTGCTACTTAGTCATTATTTGATGATGATGATGATGGTGATGATATGATGATATATTAATTTTTTATTTTGTCACCAAATGCTTCTCCTTGGGTTGTTTAAGTGAGTGAAAGTCCCAAAATGAATAAGATAATTAGTGGTTCATAGGTAGTCAAACTAATTCTCAATACCATATTAAAATGTATGGTTACAAACACCACATTTCAAATATCGTACTTAAAATAATGTAAAAATTGCACAAAAATCAAATTCCACCTAACAAAAGTCAAAATGTCATAATTTTTTAGAAACTCCAACACTTAATGAATAGACGAAATTACTCCTGATTTTATACATGGACGCCTGAGAATACCCCCCACTCCATTTTGACGAGCATTTAATACACATCTTTCCCGTGCATGTGATGTCCCATCTTCCTCAGTCTAGGTTTTCGAATTTTTCTGCCAAAACATAGGGAATAAGAGTGTTTACTCATTTGCCCTTCCAAGGCTAAGTGTTTTCTTTGCATGTGTAGTCGAATTTCTCATCCACACTTCTAATCTTATCTTGGATGATTCACACTTTTCAAAGCATCTATGATATGACTAATCGAATTGATGCATACAAGCCGCTTTCCTTAAATAGAAACCAGGGAAATCAGGGGTATATGTGTCAATTTAATGGTTGACTATTACCATATACGGACGTATATAAATTTTTATTGACGTTTTCAATACATAGTTGCTTTTCGCCGTTTGTAAAAAGCTCCCACATTCTAACACTGTAAGCAAACAAATCTTACGTTATTGTGTTGCATCAATCGCAAACTAGCATCGGTTGCCGACACCCACAAGGGGTCATCAAGGAGTAAAGATAGATGCACAGACGTATACATGGCCTTTAGATCATATATATAGATAAGGAAATATAAGAGAGGAATTTGTCCATATATATGTTGGGTTCTACGAATTCTACCAAAAAGTGCTTTATGGGAACCTTGAAGATTTCAATCGAGCATTAGCCATATGATATTATTATGACATCAGATAAATATTGTGACATAATAATAATCACTCTCACTCATATGATTTTTGTGGCATGTGGATGATGATGATGTGATCACATCAATACCATATCACTGTCTAATAACCTTACGACATCAGTAATTAAACACAACTCCGCCTTCGAGTTCGGGGGGGGGGGGGGGGGGGGGGGGGGGGGGGGGGGGGGGGGGGGGGGGGGGGGGGGGGGGGGGGGGGGGGGGGGGGGGGGGGGGGGGGGGGG